>BGPR01003346.1:28843-140640 GCA_013235015.1 Araneus ventricosus | reverse complement strand
TGAACAAAGATATGCTGTCTATAAAGTGCTACATGCGATATATGAGTTTCAAACTGATATGCCAAAGTGCTTTTTTCTAGATGGTCCTGCTGGAACAGGCAAAACTTTTGTGTATTAGATTCTATTGCATGCAATTAGAGGAAATGGTGATCAAGCCATTGCTGTAGCATCAACCGGGATAGCAACTACATTGTTAGGTGGAGGCAGAACTGCTCACTCTATTTTTAAAATTTCCCTTACTCTGAATGCCACTTCAACATGCAATTTGAAACCAAACACCTCAGAAGCTAAAATTTTTATGGATGCTAAGGTAATTGTCTGGGATGAAGCTCCAGTGAAGCTAAATGTGATGAACTGTTTGGTGGAAAAATAATTTTAATAGGTGGAGATTTTCGTCAAGTTCTTCCAGTCATTTTAAGGTATGTGACTACCCCAAAATCCTCGTTTTGGTGAAAATTTTCGAATTTACATACGAATCATACATTTAGGATTCCAAAACTGCTTCAGTTTTGTTTTTACGATAATTAGAAGCGAAGTTATAGTATAATTAATAAACCGGAAATGGTTTTCTTGATACCGGAAGTGGTCGTTTAAAGAGACGTGAAAATGTAAACAATTAGTTTGAACGACTATTTTGTGACTTTTAAGCAATATAAATGCCCAAATCTTTTTTAAAATATAGATCTACGTTTCCTTTATTTATTTTTTATTAATTTTATTTGCATCTGGCAGCTGTTTTTGTATTCAAGTTTGTGTTACTGAACGGCAATACTATTATCGTTTGCAGTTTGTTTACACTGTTATTGTAAAAGCGTTATTCTTGTTTACTGGCTATTTCTCGATATTTTTAGTGTCAACTCTTTTATTTATCTTATTTCAAGTTTAATTTATTTATTAATCACTTCAAAATGCCAAAAGCTAGGTCTAAGAAGTTTAAAAAGCGTAGCTTTCATGGAAACAGGCACAGAAATTCTGTCCCCAAGAATAATGTGTCTACTGCAAGTGCAACAAAATTGAACACTTTGGAAAGTTCTGATGGGCTAGAATATGACTTTCAGGAGTTAAAAGGAAACAGAATAATTGATATCCAAACTTTACTTGGAGTATTTTCGATTCTTTCTTGTCCAAAATGTTTTGCAACTGGATTGAAACAGACTGAAGATTCTAAAGAAGGACATTGCTCAAACTTTGCTATAGTTTGCAAATGTGGATTTATGGCTGGATTTACACCAACTCCCAAAGAGAATAAAAAGTGTTCTTTAAATACTTTGTTGGTATTTGGATTGAGATTAATGGGCAGATGATTTTCTGCTGGGATGAAATTGTTATGTACTTTAAATTTGCCATATGTTTCCAAGAAAACATTCAGAATTCATGAACTCAAACTGTTGGAAGCAGTGAAGTATAGTTGTGAAGAAAATATGAAAGCTGCATCAAAAGAAGTGCAAAATTTAAAAAAAACCACAACTTGTGGTGTTTCTGTTGATGACACGTGGCAACGGAGAGGCCATATGTCACTAAATGGCTGCGTCTCAGTTATTTCCATCGACACTGGGAAAATATTGGATTTGGAAGTTATGACGCAATATTGTAAAATGTGTGAAATGAACATCAAATGCGACCATGAATGTTCCAACTACAAAGGTTCATCTGGAAATATGGAATCTGTTGGAGCTTTCAGAATTTTTGAAAGATCCGTAATGAAACGAGAATTACAATACACTGAATACTACGGAGATGGTGATTCCAAGGCCTTTTTGAAAGTGAAGGATATCTATGGGGAGGACACAGTTACAAAGCTCGAATGTATAGGACATGTACAAAAAAGAGTAGGCTCACGGCTTAGGAAATTAAAAAAAACCAAAGGACTCGGTGGAATAGGTAAATTAACCGATAAATTTATCGACAAACTTCAAAATTATTACGGCATTGCTATCCGCAGCAATGCTGGAATTATCGAAAAGATGCAGTCTGCAGTAATAGCTGCTTTCTTTCACTGCTGTTCTAGCAATCGAAACCTCATTCATGGACAGTGTCCAGATGGGAAAGACAGTTGGTGTCGATATAAACGAGCTTTATCCGACAAAAGACAATATTTGGAAAAATCACCAGGTCTCCCTAATTCTGTCATGAAAGTGATAAAAGCAACTTATCTAGAACTGTGTGACAAAAACTTGCTAAAAAAATGCCTGCATGGTATGACACAGAACAATAATGAAAGTTTCAACAACGTCTTGTGGACTATTTTACCGAAAGAAACATTTGTTCAGCAGAAAACTTTGTTTTTAGGTTCATATATTGCAGTTTTATTGTTTAATTCAGGATATTGAGGACTGTTACCTATTTTCAATTACTTAAAAATACCAATTGTTCCACTGACACTAAAAAATATATGGGAATCGACAAAGAGAGAGTTATGAAATCGAAACGTCAATCGTTACCTTCCACAAAACTCTCCAGAAAAAAGCAAAAAGCTAAAAAAAAAATCAAAATTTGTTAAAAATGAAGTTAAAGAGGGTTTGACATATAAATATGGTGAATTTTAAGAATGCAAAGTGGGTAGAAAATGTTTTGTGCTGTATTAAAATCTTTAAATGTGTTTTCTGAGAAACTGTGTTTTTCAGTATTTGACTTTACGCTAAACATCACAACAAAAATTCTTTTTAAGATATTGAATTGAAATTTTGAGAAAATGTTTTAATCAGTTCTATCTGTGTTATGAACTAGAATCTAACCCCCTATCTACATATTTATTTATTTTATTGCCTTTTTTGTTAAACGAAACGTTAGTTTTTTTTTAATGAGTTTTGGCACAAAATTAGGAATATATCAAAAACTTTTAGAAATTTTGCAAATCTTTTAGTTCATAACACAGATAAAGATGTTATTAATGTACTGTATAAATATTATTGAAATATATTTATAGGAATGTTTAGTAGAAGGTTTGCCGTAACTGTAATTTTTTACTAAAATTTTACTAAAAATTGTCAATATTTCCAAAGTCAAAAATAATTTCATAGAAATTACATTTAAATTCATAGTTTTATGTTCCATTTTAATTAAAAACATATTTCTTTAATTGAAAATTCAAATATTTTAAAAAAAGTGCTCCGAAGGTAGTCACATACCTTAAGAGGTTCCCGATCTTGAACAGTTTCAAGCTGCATTAAAGAACATAGACTTTGGTCTGATTTTTTCGTTATGAAATTAACTGAAAACATGCGTGCTTTTGATTCTGAAAAAGAATTTTCGAGTTCGCTTTTACATGTTGGTGAAGGTGAAAGTGGAGAGAAAATTCAGTTGCCCCCATTTTGCTATCCAGAAATTCAAGATCCCGTTCAACAACTCTTTAGTGACATAGATTTTAAAACAGTGACACCAGAAGAGCTTAAAGGGTGAGCTATTCTCACCGTAACAATCGATTTATCAATGCAAATTAATAATCGTGTCTTGGAGTGTATACCAGAAAATGAAGTGATTTATGAGAGTATGGATAATATAGTAAGTAATGACCCGCAAGACCAACTCGCATACACCGAGGAATTTTTAAATAGTTTAACTCCAACTGGAATGTCACCTCACAAATTAAGATTAAAACCAGGAGCTATCATTATGCAACTAAGAAATTTAGCACCTTCTAAAGGTCTGTGCAATGGTACAAGACTAATAGTAATTCAATTGCAGAAAAATGTCATAGGGGCAAAAAAATTAGTGCTCATAATAACAATGACTACTATGTCATACCTCGAATATCTCTCATTCCATCTGATAGTAATATGCCTTTTCAATTCAAGCGTAAACAATTTCCCATTACATTAGCCTTTCCAATGACCATAAATAAAGCCCAGGGACAAACATTTGATAAAATATTTGTTTATATCTAACCAAACCAGTTTTTAGCCATGGTCAGTTGTATGTGGGTCTTTCTCGGGTAAGATCCTTTGAGTCTGTCACTGTCGTGTCGCCAAACTCTGAAATTTACAATTGTGTATATAGGGAAGTCTTGCGAATATTCAAGTACCCTTTTATGATACTATAGGTGTGTTCTATTTACTATGTGTAAATATAAAAATTACTGTTTGCAACATGTATATATAGAGATATTAGATTTTTTTGCCGTGTTTGTACAGACAATTTTATCCCAGATATATTTTCTCTGTAAGAGAATTTACTTCATGCTGCTTATGGTGAATGATAATGTTGAATACGTTTTGCAATGTGTAAATATAATTTAAAATAGAATCACAGAAACAATTTTACTTCAGAGGGGTTCTCGGAGAATTATTAAAGTTGCATACTGTTTGCAACGTGTAAATATTTAGATTATATTTTTTTGTGCACCGTGTTTGTACAGACTATTTTACCCCAGATATGTTTTTACTGTAATTTAATTTACTTCATTTACAATTGTGTATATAGGGAAATTTTGTGAATATTCGAGATAATACCCTTTTATGATACTAATGGTTTGCACTATTTACTATGTGTAAATATAAAAATTACAGATAAGGACCAGAAGACTAATTATACTTCAGAAAACTTCTCTTGCATACTGCTCTCGGAGAATGATTAAATCTGCATACTGTTTGCAACGTGTATATAGAGAGAGATTAGATTTTTTTGCCACCGTGTTTGTACGGACTATTTTATCCCAGCTATATTTTCACTGCAAGTGAATTTACTTCATGCTGCTTATGGTGAATGATAATATTGCATACTTTTGCAATCTGTAAACATAATTAAAATAGAACCAAATTTAATTTAGAGAGGTTCTCTTTCACGCTGTTCTCGGAGAATGATTAAAGTTGCATACTCTTTGCAACGTGTAAATAAATAGATTATATGTTTTTTGGGCCCCGTGTTTGTACAGAATATTTTATTCCAGATATATTTTCACTGTAAGTGAATTTACTTCATTTACAACTGTGTACATAGGGAAGTTTTGTGAATATTCGAGATAGTACCCTTTTATGATACTAATGGTGTGCACTATTTACTATGAGTAAATATAAAAATTACAGATAAGGACCAGATAACTAATTAAACTTCAGAAATATTGGCAAAAAAATTAGTGCTGATAATAACAATGAATCCTACTTCATACCTCGAATACTTCTCATTCCATCTATCTATATTATATAAAACGCTTATGCGTGGCGCAAAAGGACCTTTATTTCTTTTTCCACGTTGGCAACGATCAGTTTGTTTACCAATCTCAATCCTGACGCCGAGATTCTTGAATTGGTTTGAAGTCGGAAACAGCGAATATTTTTTTTAGTTCAGACCGTTTGAATTAAATAAGTTTGAGTCGTACAGTTTGGATTAGACAAATGAATGAAGGTGTGTTTAATACTGAATGTCCTTTCCAGCTAAAAGTTTCTGAAAAATCGGTTTATTCATCTCTCGACAGCTCAAATGTTCTGAGTTCCATCTATCCATAGAAAAATAGTATACCTTCATTCACTTAATAATAATTGGAGGGAGTGTGTTTACATGTGCAGAAGCAACATTTAGTTTAAAAAGTGCATGTTTAAGATTTTGAAGGAAAGAACGATGTTTGAAAATTTTGAAAAGGGGTATCGAATCAATTATAAAATGCTAAGGGTAAATAATTTTTATTTGTTTTAATTTTGAATAGTTAATATGAACATGTTTCAAGCCACTATTTTCTTTAAACTGTCCTTTTTTACCTAAAATGTTGCAAGATGGGTTACATCATTCTACGACAAGAGCCGATTAAGAATTTTCTGAGATTTAAAACACAAGTGAAAAACACTATATCTTTTTGACTAAATAATTGTTGGAATAAGCATGTATGCAAGCGAGGAAGCTTTTCTGTGTAATATTTCATAAAAAAGGGGTGTATATTTAAAATCTTGGTTAAAAAAGCAAGGATTTTGGAAATTTTTTTAAAAAAAGCTATCTTATCAATAATAAAAGGCTGAAAGTAAATAATGGGTTTTAATTTTGAATAATGAATATGAACATGTCTGAAGCCACATTTGTTTTCTTTAAACTGTCCTTTTTTACCTAAACGGTTGTGAGATGGGTTATATCATTCTACGAAAACTAGAATTTTCTGAGATTTAAACACAAATGACTACACTGCGAAAAACACTATACCTTTCTTGACTCAATAATTATTGTAATAAGCATGTATATACACGTGGGGAAGCTTTCCTGAATTACATTTTATTGTATAGAGGGTATATTTGAAATTTTGGTGGAAAAAGCAAATTTAAAATTTATTTTGAAGATTTGGAAAAGGCTATCTTATCAGTTTTAAACTTAAAGTTTTGGTGGAATGAAGTTATTTTGAAATAAACTGTTGAATAAATAGTCAAAAGTGTATGCCAAGAAGTTTTAAATGACTGATTTCTGATTTATGAAAATAATTTCTATTTTTAATCATCTTTGAATTATAAATATTACCTTCCAAATATCTTTCTAAGATTTACATATATATCTGTGCTACCAGAAGATTTCAATTGTAGAAACTGATGAAAAATTAACTTTGGAGTTCATGCAATTTCAAATAATTGAAATTTACTTTTAGTAATTAATTTACTTATAATTCCCTAATACTGGCAGAAACGGATAACTGTACGGCAAGTGAGCAAAGCGAGCTGGTATCACATAGTGATCCCGAAAGAATCACAACATGATTCTTAGATGTTGGTGAGCGGTGCGAACAGTGGGTGTTATATATATATAAAGATTTTATAACAACTGTGCTAGGACACCCAGTGTCTTTATTGTAGCGAGCGAAGCGAGCAGGGTTTGGAGCAAAGCCCGGAGGATTGCGACGCAATCCTCCTGGGGGTTGGCGAGCTTTAGCGAGAAGGGGTACAGCCCCTAGTTTTAGTATATATTCAGTAACCTCAAAGATTATGGTTCTTAATATTTAATTTTTTATTTACATATTTTAATTTAGCTATGCTTCTGGATGTAAAATGTGAGGCGTCATTTTTGTAATGAAATCAAACACATATTCTGCATAATGAATTCTCTACTAATAATAAAGGAGAATTAGTCGTTTGTGTTTCTGTATATCTGTCTGTGTCTCGAGACTCTACAAGGCAGATTGCTGGACCTAGAATTATGAAATTTTGCACAAACATACCAATGGAGGGTGGAAATGCGCACTTCGAAACCCTTTCTTTTGAAATTTAATTAGAAATTTAATTAAAAATTAAGCGAAATTTTGGCATTTTTCTTTAATACCTTCCGAAAGTATTGCAGCATAAAAATCATTTTTACGTCCTCTGAAATTTCAAAAAATTATTTTTTCAATTATATCAATTAAATTGCAGTACAATACTATTCTAATACATTTTGGTTTCATAATATATTTCATCAATTTTTTTATGGAATCTGTAAGCTCTCTGAGATATTACGTATATTAAGAAATATATCCAGTTAGCTGAATGATTTTGGTTGTTATTTTTTCATTCTGCCTCTGGACATAAAATGTGCTGCGACATTTAAATGTTCAAATCAAATGCAAATTTTACATGTGGAATAGGAAGGTGAAAATCGCACCTACAACATGTAATTAGATGTTACATGGCACCGTCAGTTATCTAACTCAGAACAAGAACAGAACAAGTACAAGGCCATTGAAAGAGCATGGATTAAATTTCTACCACAATCTGAAGTTTTAAATTGCGTTGTTAAGGGAACTATGAATATAGAATGATGCAAGATTCAATTTAAACCATATTACCGGCAAGCAAGCTGGTCGTCCAAGGCGGTTAGTGATGAGTAAAAAAGGGAAGTTGATGTCGATAAACGTCCAATTAGATGACATAGACTGGATAGTTACTTCACTACGTTAGGGACTTTCATAAAGGAAATGAAAAGAGCATGTGCAAAGCAACTAAAAAAACGATGGTTAAATATTTAATTCAATTTAAAGTTTAAAATTACTTTGTTAATAGAATCTTGAATATTAAATTATGTATAAGAAATTCAATTGTAAATAAACAAAATCTGTATTCCTGGCGAACAAGCTAGTCGCCGAGGTCTAGAAATCAAAAATATAATTTAATTTTTTTAGCTATTAAATTTATAAACGTTTCCGATACCTATTATAGGAATTGCATTATTTAGTTGATTGGAAAGTGTATGTTTCAGGTAATTTTAACACATAAATAAATATTTTTTTTTAACTACAGATATTTTTCCTCTTAAAATAAAGAATTTTTTCTTATTAAAAGCGTAACTAAATACATCGATAGCTTTAAAATTCATAACAACCATCTAAGTAATCCATACAAGTATAAAAAATTCCTTTTGCAAACCTAATATAGCTAATAACCTATTGCAGTTAAAAATATAACATTTATAACAACTAAATTTCAACCGTAGAAAAGATATATATTTTAAATTTAAAAAGTAAAAATTAGTTGTGAGCCACAACATTTTCGGAAGTTATCACCAGAAAGCCGGCTGTTATGGTGCACGTTAAATCCGTTGGGGCCATATGTCCTCTCGCTGATGTGGTGCGGAAGTTTGGAGGAGGAATGCGTCAGGTGTTGTCCTCGTCATCTGACCACGGTTCATAATTACGATTTCTTTCTCAAAATGACATTCGCGTTGCTTTGAAATGGGACGCAACTGTATCTAAATTTAACAATCACCAAAAGCGCCAAAATTTTGCTTACTTTTTGATTAAGTTTGTAATTAAAATTTCGCAAAAACCACACTGAGGTACACACTTCTCTCCAAAATATATTAGTGCTATATTTGGTAAATCTACGTCTAATGATCTATCCTGTAAAGCGCGAACAGACAGACGCAAACACATAGACTCGTTCCCTTTTATTCTTAGTAGAAAATTTTAATTTGTAAATTAAAATTCTATGATTAAAGCCTGGATGACGGAACCTTTTGAAACTGCATAAATGTTTTCTAAAAGAAGAATATGGCGTTTTCTTTTTGATCGAGAGCATACACCTACGAGAAAAAGAATGAATAGACTAAAAAACTGGTGATTATTGAAGAAAAATCCACTGAACTTCTTACTGTAAATTAAAAACAAAAATTTTAAATTCATTTAATCGAAATGGGGTTTTCCATTTTTCAAACACGATAACTAAAATTCTATTTAAAATATCTGCATATAATTTGGCAATTGTTTTATTTGAATTACTGTTTCGGGAATGACCGAATCATCTGTATAATGATAATCCAAAGAAAATCAATCGAGCTTTTCAGATTTAACAGGAGGCCTTTTCTCTATATTATATCATTTTGTCCAGTTAGAAAATAGATGGCTAACATTGCCTAAGGAACAGGGGACTGGAAAAGAGAGGGACATCTTGGATTATAAAGTATTGTTTTCTTAGTTTTATCTAAGGGCAAACGCTTTTGCTCCTTTATGTACACATAAAACCGGCCGACCGCCTTAAGGAAACAATGGAAATCTTATTTCATCTGCGCTTGGGTTCGTCGAGATCTGAAGAGCAAAATCCCCGGGGCCCATCTCAGAGGGCGTCCTGCGGTCCGTTGTTAGAGTTCTAGGAGAAGTTTTGAGTAATTGAGCGGTGTCTCGCATTCTTGTACTTTGTCCCGCGGAACAGCTTGACTAGGTGACATTTTCTTTACTTCCTGTCCATGAGGCCTGCTACTTACTGGTCAGTGTAAATGCAGTTCGCTTCACAGCTTAAAAACCATTGATAAAAGCATTTCGCTCTTTTTAACGAGGAGATTGGTCGAATATTGTTACACATTTACTATTTAGTTTAATTTAAATGGATGTCTTGGAAATTATTCAGACTTCAAAGAAGAAGGAATTGCATGTGGAATTGCCACAAACAACAACATAGAACAAACAAAACAATCGAAGGTTGGCATAACAAATTTCAGACTATTCTAAGTAAAATTCATCCTAAATTTAGAAATCTCTTTCAAGCTTTAAAAGATGAATCAAAATATAATGATTTTTTAATAAGCTGAATGGAGATAAATTTAGAAGCGAAGAAAAGAGCCAGGGAATACGTCAAGTTAAATGAAAGAATTGCTAGAGCTCTTAGGGCTTACGAAGATACGAAAGATATTATGAAGTGTCTAACCAGTTTAGTCTATATTTCAAAAATGGAATAAAAAAAGCAAATTTGAAGAAATAAAAACATAAAAAATATGCAAGATCATTTTGTAATAATACTAATAAAATAGTTTGAAAATAATTTATTTAATAAATTAATTTCAATAATGTCACAAATTTGAATTATTATTTCATCTTAATCTGTAATAAAAATATCCACGCAAATCAATTAAAGTTTGTAATTTGTACTTTTGAATATATTATGGACTTATGCATTTTTTATATTAAAGCCCAGTATTCAAATTCATGATATCTATAAATATATTTCACACTGAAATTGCAATTAATTATAGAAATACGTATTATTTTTTAATTCTTCAAATTCTGTCTAGTACTTTCATTTCCAAATCTATTTCAGTTTCAGTGTAATACCACGATTTTATTATTAAGCAATAACCTTGAAATGTTGTGTATCATTTGTATTTTTCTATGCATTTATTTATAAAGATTCGAGATAGATGTGTTACCTATAAAAATGACAGACAACAAAAATGAAAAATTGCATCTAATTTGCATTTTTGTAAAATAGCAACACTAACAGTCAGAGCTGAAATCTCATTATAAATTTTCTACTATTCAAGTTGTTGAAATTACGCTGTTAATATTTAATAATTTTTTTGCGAATTCAACAGCTGCATTTTTATCTGAACAGAAGCTATTTTAATGTTTAAAAATTTCTGAAAATTATTAAAACTGAAAGTTAATGAAAGAATAATAAAGTTAATCCTACAATAAGTATACTTTATAGCAAAGAAATGTATCTGAAATTTTATGCAGTAAAGTTTTAAGGTTGTTTGAAATTGCTGAAGTTTCTCTGAATAAACTATTTGAAGCCATGTTAATTAAGCCTATTTTCAAGGATGTTTGTTTCACATTCATTGGAAGAAAAATCTATAATATCTAAAACTATATCTTATTTTAACTAATCTTCACATGTATACAAATTAAAATGTTTTTCGTCCACAAACTTTACATCATTTCGGTTAGTGCCAACCATTAAATGTTCCAGGTCAAAATTTATAAGGAACCAAGTATAATCCTCTCATATATAAGTACTAGTATCTTATTTTATAATTTTGTTGGATGGATTCAATTCAAAGTAACTAATGTCGATTTTAATGCAAATTAATTCAAATGCCGTGCAAAGTTTTTATTTCAACAATTTAACTAAATAACTGCAATAGAAAAACTTTAAATTTGCAGCAGAAATCTTTTAACTTACTGTTCCTTTGATTTAGCAAGAAAATTCATTTTAAATAATAGTAAATGTCTGAAAATAATGCAAGTCGGAAAAAAATAGCAGTTAAATAATTTCTTTGAACCAATAAAACTGCAGTTTCATATTCATCTAATTTATATTTTCTTTCCCTAATACAGTACAGGTGAAAAGAGATTTTACGAATTAACAAGTAATTTTCTGTGATTATTAGAAAGCGTTGTAATTATTGAGATAAGTATTTAAAAAATTATTATTATTCGAGAAAGTTACTGTGCTGTTAGACATAAAAATTTCTAGTGGAAAAAGAAAACTAATGAAACAAAACCAAAAAAAAAAATAATAAATAGAAACTGACTGGTGCATATACTATTTTTTTAAACTTTTGTTGACATGTACTGTGATAATAATATTGATGTTATCTTCCTCAGATCCTTAAAAATATCCCTTGGATAATTTTTCAATTCCTGGAAATTATTTTAAATAATTTTTTACTGTGATGGCTAATTGAAAAGTTTTTAGCTCAAATTCGTAACTCGAAAGTTTTCTATGGTTCCTCCCTATTTCCTATTAAAATAATAAGATATGGTCTATATTCCGAGTATTTTGATTCATACGATGTCAAAAATAAAAATTTTATTCCTTCTGAATTATTTCCATTATTTAAGTATTTCTTATCTCGTGCCTTTGTGATAATAAGAGAACAATTTTTAAAGGCTTTAATTCATTTAGAAGATCGTAGAACGTTTCGTAAATGGATAAAGACATAAAAATATTTAAGTAATTACAACACAAAAATCACTTTTAAAGCCATCTGAAAGTGCGAAAAAATACCTTCCGAAATATGTTAATTAAGAAGTTGTACAATTTTCCGCTATCTTTAATAAATTTTTAATGATATTTATGCATAATTTACAACAATATTTTTCATTGTTGCAATAAAATTCAAACCATTTTTATTATTTAAACAAATATTTAATTGCGTGTTTCTCTTAGATTGTTGAAAGATATGGAATATACCTTAAATTTTAGGTGTTATTCAATTGGCTGTAACAATAGTTAGTAACCGCATAATTAAAATATTTGTTCACTTCTTATAACTTTAAAGAAACGCCTTCACACTGATTTAATACTGAGTTAATATTCCCCCTTCACATTACAAATTGTATCCTTATGGTTTTTACATCAAATTAATAAAATTTTCATACAAAACAAATATTTTTTCGCAAAATATAATACACTGAAGCACATGGATATTATACCAAAATTGTAGATTTGTATCAATTTTTGAACCAAATCCGTTAACGTGTAGACTGTTTATCTATTCGTATGTATAATAAAAACAGTAAATCAGAAACACAAGAACTTAGATAAATGAAATTTGGTATTTGATCTTTATACCTAAACAAGCAAAGACAATACAAGAACCTTTCCTTCAACATTTAAGTATAATTTTGAACAAAATCTACTAATAGGAAAAGGCTCGGTAAATTTTTACCACAGGTCACAAATTACGTTGATATTTTAAGTATATACTACGAGAAAATCAAGGGAAACGCACTCGTCTTTCAAGACAGTAATCGAAACATGTTGAAACGCTAAGGAAGGAAAATGAATTGCTTTTAAGTGATAATGTCTATGACAATGCTGTCTAATATGCAGGGAATTTATTACGGATTTCAAGAAAGAATAAAATTACAAAATAAATTAGTCATTTTAAGTATCATGCATTGCACGTGCATCTTTGCATTGCCGATACGATAGGCCCCTTTATGACTCATGGCAACCACAATTTTCAGAACTAATCCGCCACAGATTGTAGGTTTGTTTAACATTTTGCACCAAACCTCTTGAGTCTGGCTGACGATGTGTCTATCATTGCACGTGTAAACATCACAACTCAAAAACGCAACAAGCTACATGGGTGAATGATAAAGAATATGATATTTACACTAAAAATGCATTATAGCTATTAATTATATACGTATTAATCTATACCTATTTTTGAACTAAATCAGTCAATGATAGACTAACTCAACAACTTTGGGCGACCCAAAATATTATTGCGGTATATTCAGGGCAATTTAATTTTGTGCTTTCATTTGATTTACAAGGACCACGTACTCAAACATACTCAAATTAAACTCAAGTATATTTTAAATTTCAGACAATTATTCTTAGGATTTTTTTCAAGTTTTCATATCAGTATCGTCCTTTTTTTCAGTTGGCGGAATAACTGACAAGTCAAAGGGCCTGTCGAAATTTCTGTTTTAGTATTTAGAATGCCTTGAAAAGAAATGAACTTTTTTTTTACTATTTTAATTAAAATTACTTTTAAATTAAAATAAATTTATAATCGAATATTGAAGACAATTCTCTTGAAGTTTATCCGCAATTTAATGTTTTGTTAATTCAGTGTGTCGTAATATTTGTTACTTTAAAACTGCTTATATAAAAATCAAATTAAAATCGATTAAAAATATCTGATTTGTGAAGTTTGGAAAGGGAAAGAGAGGAGCAAAATTTGCATTGCCTTAGGGCCTCACACAGGGTTTAATACGGACAGCAGAAAATTATCTTTTGATGTCATACAATATCACCCCCCCCTCCAATTTTAACAAACATTTCAAAATTCATTTAAAACACAATTTGTAACAATGCTTCCTATTATTCTTATTAAGGGTGAAAGCAGACATTCAAAATTAAAGCTTTCATTAATTATTAAATCAGTAACAATTTTTTTTTCTCTTTTTTCAGATATTACCTGTCTCATATCCGAAAGAATTACATGATGGCAATTGATAATAGCATAAAGAGGTTTAATGGTAACATAATGATAAAATCACGTTAAAAGTACATTTCAAAACAACTTTCACAACTGCCACGTATTTATTTTTATTCAAAAATCATTTTCAACATGATTGAATTTGTACTCTTCTGTTTTAATGCTAAATATGTCCAATCATCTCTATCTCATTATCTGTATAGTTATGTCCAAGATCTTTGAAACTAAGTCTGTAGACGACATCTGTCTGTTAGTCACAAAACATCCCTCCTTCTCGTGGCAAGAAAGAAAAAAATTGTTTGCGAAACAAAGAAAAGAGAGGAAGCAATAAAAACCTTTTTTGTTTGTTTATTTTATTTCGCTCTGCTGCAGGGG
This sequence comes from Araneus ventricosus, assembly GCA_013235015.1. Classification (NCBI taxonomy): domain Eukaryota; kingdom Metazoa; phylum Arthropoda; class Arachnida; order Araneae; family Araneidae; genus Araneus; species Araneus ventricosus. The sequence goes on along the minus strand of BGPR01003346.1, from coordinate 126,156 downwards.
GTCGGGGAATCTTTATGGTAGTAAAATGGCGGTAACAGAATTCTCCTATTACAGAAATCAATAGTTAAAGATAGATATTTTAAATGAAGGCCCAATTCCTTTCAAGATTACTTCCAATTGGAAATATATATTTGTATTGCTTTATATTGAGTTAAAAAAAGAAACATTCTGGAAAAAAATATTTACTTTTCATTTATTTTAAAATGTTAACTGAACCGAAATATAAAAGAAACGTTTCCAAATTTTTTTTCTGTTTATGTATTCCTATTGTTTGGGGGGGGGGGGTCTTTTCAAATGGGAAATTGGAAACTTCATCATTCTTAAAAATAGTCTTTAAATTATAAATTGCAGGATTTTTCTTTTTCAGTATATTTAAGTAATCAGGGCCAGATTTCCCGTATGTCCAACGTAGGCCAGGGCGTAGGCCGCAGCCACGAAAAAAAACAGTGCCGGAACGGTGTTCCGGTGCGTACCGGCTCCACTAAACCCCTTTTATTAACTTTTTTCAGGGAAGGTGGTGCAGAATATACATTGGACTAGGGCTAGAAATGTGTAAATCCTGCCCTGTAAGTAATTCGACCCGCTTTGTTGAGACAGACACAAATAAAAAAACTTTATTCTATATCAATTATTTGAAGTTATTGGTACTCCTGGTCAGTGGGCTGCAGCCCAGGGAGTGCCCTTAACTTTTACTGTAGCAATTCTATTTTAATTTTGAGCCAAAATACTTATTTATTAATAGTTTTAAATAAATTTAAAAATATGTGCAGGGCTCTTAATGAGGTAACCGTAATTTTGTAATATTATATAAACTGTATATAAATTCAAAAAATATTCACGCAGAGACAATCAATGAGAAAATCATAAAGCATATATAAGCGTAGAATTGAAGTTACAAATATTATTAAAGATAAAGTATGTAGTTGCACGCTGTTACTTAATATCATAGCGACGCTTCTGATTTAGCTCTTTAATCACAGGAAAATCTAAAAATATTGACATATAAATTGAAACAATAGCAATAACAATTTAATCTTTCTACAGAAACGAAAGGTCAGAAAGAAATATATATTTATTAAATCAACTGACATTTCGAATGAATTTTTAGAAAATTCCATCTTGACCCTCTGACAGCATATCAATATAGCATATCACCAATTTCTGCTGTTGGAATTTCGTCTGTTTACTGCTACATCGATTTTCGCTAGCTAATTGGTTTACATTAAACCGTATGTAATTTGAAAACGTTGAATATTATACTAATAAAGTCCTGTATATAAATAACAATTCCGCTTCTTTCAACAGTATTTGAATGTGTTTTAAAACATTAAACTAATTTTTGAAGTTCCGAAAATCCAATAACATGTATCTAAACAGACTGCAGAGTTTTCAGCCATATGATACAGAAATTACAAAATACTTGACAATGTATTAGAGACGCATAGCATTAAAATATTAAATACTTTGAATAGTATAAATATGACTATTTTTAGTAAATAATTTTTTACTGCACATTTGCGAGATGTAGCGTAATTTTTCTTTTATAACTTCAAAGTCACATACATAGGGTAACATATAAAAAAAAATTCCAATTGAATACCAAACGACGAGTTAAAACGATATTGGCATTGCTGCGAGCGGAATTTATATTTCTCTCCAAGAGGAACAAATGATGAGGGATTTTCCACAAATGTTTTTTAAATTGAATTTTTAAAAAATTTTATAGACTTTAATAAAAGTTGAATATGCTTAATACCCAGGCATACATATAAATAAAATGAATAATTAAAATTACCGTTTGACGATTACTATTTAAAGATTCATGTTTAAAAAGTAACATTATGCTTATGTTACCTTTAACATTAATATGTTTTCAGATTTTAAAAAATCCGATTTGTTTACTGATTTTATCCAACGAAAAATATAATTTAAGTCTTATTTAAAAACTAGTTGGCCAAATTCTAGATTTTTTTTATCTATTTTTAACTCATTTCCATTATTATGGCGATCGTGAGTACAATTGTCTATCAATTGGAGTTTTAGCAAACACATTATGGATCTTTATTGGAACTTTGTCACGGACTTGCTATCCTCTGATCCAGAATCCGAGACTTTTTTATTAGGCATTTCCTCTCAACCATATATAAATGTTCCTTGCTTATATTACATTTTGCTATTTATTGCATTGCAAAATCTGGCAAGGATATAAGAAATAGATGAAAATGATAAATAATTATATTTTTATAAAGACCATACAGATATTACATTTCTGCCACAGAAAATATTGTTCATAAATGAAATAACAAAGATAAATACTTCATAAATTTATAAAATACAATTTAATATGCGATTGTCATAATAAAATTACTATATGTTATCTTTCCTCATTTATCTTTCATTTTTTATAGCAAACTCATCGATAATATAATCATAATTAAGTTTATTTATTAGTTCGGGTTTGATGGATAAAATGACCATCGAAGTAAACTTTTGTTGATTATAGATAGATCTTAATTAGATTTTAATTATTTTCTATCTCGTTAAAGACTTTTCTGAAAATCTGGCGGTAATTGGCAAGATCTCTAAAAATTTCAGAAAAGTAACAAAATTTGAATGCAATTTAAATAAATAATTTTTAATCTTTTCGGAACTGAATGAGTATCTAAGTACATTCATATCAATGCATTTTTTAAAAAAATCCGTCTGTTGTATATTGTTGTTTTTAAGCATTGTTTATAAGTCTTTTAAGTGACTGACGTAAAACGACGTATAAATGAAAAGATGTATAATCGAAAAGAATTGCAAAGCATGCAAATGAATGAAGATTGTGATGAAACGACGTATAAATGAAAAACGTATAAACGGTGCTTTACTGCAATTGTAATCCTGTAAGGCCAAACTCGATGCCAAATTCTGATTTCATTAAATAAATCAGTCAGTCGATTTTCATTTTGAAAATTCAATCAGCGAATCTTGGCCTTAAAAGTTAAATAGCAGGTTTCTTGGAAAAGGCTACTGGGAAGGTTTCTTCAGAGCAGAAGATCCCTTGCTTTTAAGGTCATGAAAGGCCTCCTACCAGTCTTCCCCTACCAGACGGGGGGAGAAGACCGCCTTCGTGCCCTAACTCTTCATTCATAGTGCAGTTAGATTATCCCAATCACAGAACAAGTGACTGTTGACGACATTACAAAATACTGAACGGTTGCTACAATTGTAATAAATCTTGAAAATGGCGAAACTTAGATAGCAAAAATTGCGGTTCTTGCCTGTTTTTCGCCAAAATTGCGTTGAATAACGAGAGACGTCGTATCAGAATATTTCGGCATTGCCCGTTATATTGAAGGCATATCTTGTTATTTGTGTGCTAATAGGGTATGTTTTGTAAATATCAAAGAAAAATGACACTAAATGATTTCGTTTTAAAAGAGCAACGCGAATATCTCTTTCTAATGACATTAAATTGCCAATTGTGGATCGTGACTTCCGAAGACCAGTCTGGAAAGGAGAGATGAATTCATTCTTTCCTAGGATGTGTACCAATCGTACATTTACTATTCGTTCCAAAAGTTTACACATCAACTGATTAGGGATATTGGTCGATAATTTAGCGGATCCTGTGGATCTATACCCGGCTTCGGTTTCGGAATTATAAAAGCATGTTTCCAACAATCTAGAAAGGCATGTTCTTTCCAAATGCGGTTAAACATGTAAGGACTATTTAGAAGGGAGTGTTCTGAAAGATGTTGAAGCATAGAGTAGGTTACCTTATGAGGACCAGTTGAAGTGTGTTTAGTAACAGATAATGCTGTTTTCAGTTCAAAGATAGTCAGGTCAGTTTTGTAAGATTGATGTGTCGTCTGGAAGCGCAACTTCATGCATTCCGTACAATTTTTATGTGTGAGGAAAGGTTAGGTTTAGTTACTTGCTGAGCAAATAAAGGCAAAGCTTCAGCAAGAACATCCACCATTTCTGAAGTATTAAGAACCTCCTGACCATTCTTTCGCAGGCAGGAGATGCGTTTTTCGGGATAAACACCGCGCGCCCTGCTAACATCATCCCACATATCTTTTTCTGTAATAGAATAATTTATACTGGACACAAATTTAATATAGTATTCACGTTCACTTTCCCGCCTAGCCCGCCGTGCGATGACTTTAGCTCTTTGAAAGACTATTTGATTAGCACAGGTTGGAAGCCGCCGGAAAATATTTCTTGCGTTTCGATTGGTATCAGTGCAATGCTTATTCCACCATGGTTTACTATTCTTAGGGAAGCTCAGTCCCGATTTGGGAATACTGGCATCTGCAGCTGAAATGATTGTTTTAGTAATCAATTTGAATACTTCATTAAGATTTTCATCCTCCACCATGTCACGAGTAATCAGTACTCTTAATGTGAAATTTGTCCAATCAGCTCTATGAAACAAGTAGCGTGATGGACGTTGAGCATCGTTAGAACACACATTTACAAGTTCCAAAAAAATTGGGAAATGGTCACTGTCACGCAAGTCAACTCCAACTCTAAAGTTAAAGTAAGGAGCAAGAGACGGCATGCATAGTGCTAGGTCCAAAGAGTGGAAAGTTCTACTTCGTTGAAGGAAGTAGTTGTCTTCTCCATTGTTAAGTAGGCAAAGAGTGAGTATTAACGAACTCCTCAATTTGTCGTCCACGAGGATTTGTATTTTTACCGCCCCACAATGTGCAATGACCATGAAAATCCCAAACAATGATAAAAAGAATAGGCAATTCATCTACTAATATGTCGAGATCTCTGTCATTGACATTAGTGTTTGGTGGCAAGTATAGGATACAAACAGTTAATAAATTGGAAAGCATAACTCTAACCGCTACAGCCTGCAAATTTGTATGTAAAGTGATGAGAGATGAAGGAGTATCATGGGAGACTTGGAGAACAACCTCTGCAGAAGCTCGACCAGATTCATTTTCATTATCTTTTCTGGCAAGGCAATATTGATTTTTGTAACATAAGCAGGTTTCAAGTAGGTATCTTGAAGAGCAATGCAGACGGGATGCACTTCATAAATCAAGTCTTTAATGTGACAAAACTTGCTGCGGAAGCCACGGCAGTTCCACGAAAGCAAGCAGGCCATCAAGAACGGTTTCCAACTGGAGGGTTTTAGGCTTTTCTCTACTTTTCGAAACGTTCTTCGAAGCAGAGGATGGATCCAGTTCCATATCTGATTCAGTAGAAGTATTTGATTTCAAAACTGTTTTGCATGAAGAGTTTTCTTGGAGCTATTCTCAAGAAGTTTTATTTTTTACAATCTCCGTTTTAGAATTACTAGGAGTTGGTTGCATAGATTTTTTGGTGAATTATGCTTCATACTAGTGGTAGCTGTCGGAGCAGTCTATTCCCCTTTATCTATTCCCCTTTCTAAGTTCTTTACTGCCCAAAGAACTTAGATGACAATGTTGAAAGGGGAATAGATACTGATAGTTGCAAGCTATTTATCTCAGATGTGTTCTTGCTGATTTTAGGCTACAGCTGTACTGCAGAGGAGTAGGAAACACCAAATTTCGGAGTTCTATCCTTTTCAATTTGTTTTGCTTCAGGAAAAGTAATATTCATTTTCATTTTGACTGCAATAAATTCTTTTTCAAAAATCCATGTAGGACAAGATTTAGAAGATGTAGCATGGGGACCAGAACAATTTCTACATTTGAAAGTGTCAGAAGTACAAACATTTATTTCGTGACCAGATTCGGTGCATTTACTACAAACAGGGTCAGTACCCCGACATGACTGTTGAAAGTGCCCATACCTCTGACATTTGAAACACCGAAGAGGATTGAGAGTATATGAGCGAAGTTTGCAATTTATGTATCCTGATTTTATGGATTTTGGCAATACCGGTGTCTGAAAAGTTAAAACAACGTGTTGTGTAGGAATAAGTCGACCGTCACGTGGAATGTTTATACGACGTGCGGCACAAACATTTTGATCACGTAGTTCTTTCAATAACTAAGCTTCTGTCACATGTATAAAATCAGGGTTGGGAAGTACACCACGAGAGACATTCAATGTTTTGTGAAATGACTTTTCTACTGTAAAAGTACCCAAATTCATTAATTTACTCTTTACTGAAGCTTGTTCGGAGTCAACTTGTACCAGAAGATCACCAGATCGCAATTTCTTGTCATTTTGGAATTCACCAATTCATGGCGTAAGGAGTTTTTGTACCAGAAAAGGAAAGGAGAAAGTGTTAGGAGTGCTGATTAATATGTAACGAGTAGATGAATTGGCTTCGACGACGAAAGACAAAGAACCCATAAAACATTGGCAAAGATTCGGGCTCGACGGCATCGTCCACCACGGAACCCAACAAGGGATGGCTGCCACTGGCTATGGGCATTCTCAGCCTTGGCGCTTACCATGATGCCAGCCGATACCTATACGCTGAGAGTCATCCCCGGGGACAGTGACTACCCTTAACGCCAAGCCCAAGGAAGTGACCCCTTCGCTTTATCTCTAGCGGTCTAACCACAAAGGTGGTTAGATACCAGCCGATTGATACAGCAGTCTAATGGGTCGCCACACACGGCCAACACGTGGGGTATTTGGCTGTCCATGAGAAGCAAGAAGCAAACAGAGCGGCGACAGCTTCTCATGGACAGCTCGCTCTCTTGCCGTCGACGGAAGGAAGCAGAAAAGCGCAAAGTAGAAGCGGAAGAGAAAGCCTGACGGGTGATCAGATCACTAGGGTACCTCGGGGTCGTGAATGCCGTCACACCTGAAGAAGATGTGCCCCTGAGGCGCTCATGACATTAAGAATTGCAATAATATCCATATTAAAAGTCTTGTACCTGCAAAAATCTCCATTTTAGAAATATAGAAAATTCTTGAATCGACTTGCTTTCTCACTGAAATTTAAATAGCGAGGTATCATTATTCTCCTATCCCTAACACGTTCACCCAATTTAGCAAAGAAATGTGACGCAAGGACTCTCAAGGGGAGTTTCACACTCCTTATGCTGAATTCCAATACAAAAATAAATGGAAACACTTTCTGTCAGTTGATCGTGTGTGACCTTAAGGGAACTGGGACGTTATATACCTTCAAAAAATCGATTTTTCAATTTCAGTCTCAAAAAATAGAGGATATTTTGCTGATTCCAGCAATATATAATATGTATAATTTCGAGATGCCGAAAGGCACAAAATTAAAACTTTAAAATTCATTCAAATGTAAACAAAGCGCCACGGCCTTTTTAAAGGGGCATACTTTCAGAGAAACGCTTAGAAACACTCTTATTTTACGTACATTTTTAATTCTTTTATAATTTTCATATTTCATGAAAGGATATAAACAACTCAACAAACTATCAACGTACTTTACAAGCTGTGTGATCTTCAATTTTGCTTACATCGTGTTTTGTGCGATTGTTTTGAATTTTGCATTTATGATTTCGTTTTGATTTTTATATTTTGATTTTTTTTAGCTTATATTTTCTTCTGTTATTTCTCAAATAACATAATCTTAAAGTATGCCCAGGCATAAACAATTCGGTAAGAGAAAATGCCAGCGTAATTAATTAACTGACATGAATCAGAAAGAGATATGGGCTCATAAGGAGCTGTTGAATGCAAGTGCATCAGAAAGAAAATTGAATAACAGTGATTTGTTTTCGGTGAACCATGTGGATGAAAACGATAAACGTTTATGCAGTGAGGAGAATACTAATATCATTGTAGACTTAAATGTTTTAAAAACACTTTTGAATACTGTTTCAAAATGTAAACATTGCAACAGCACTGATTGCTTTGCTGTTCTAGAAGAAACGAATAGTCGAAGGAGGCTTGCTACATCCTTATTGTTTATATGAAAATATTTTGGCTGTTTTAGTGGTTCAATGACATCTAATATATCTCAAAATGGTTATGAGATAAATTCTAGGTTAGTGTATGGCATGAGATGCATTAGAAAAGGCAAATGTGCTGCGTGCATATTGTGTGCGGTAATGAACTTGCCACCCCCACCTGCCAAATTTGAAAGATGAAATTGTTCTTTATGTCGAGCGCTTTAATATGCATGCTCAAAATCAATGCTGAAAGCTGTTGAAGGTGCTGTTTCAAGAAATGATAATGCTCGAGATATAACAGTAGCTCAGGATGGCACCTGGCAAAAAAGGGGTCATACATCTATAAATGGTGTCATCACGGCCACAACATTGGATACTGGTAAAGTTATAGATTTTTAATGTTTATGTAAATACTGTTTCAAATGCAAAAACAAATCAAATGACAGTAAAGACTGCCAAAATAATTATGAAGGATACAGTGGTGGAATGGAAAGTGAAGGTGCAATTCGAATGTTTCAGCGTTCTGTTTCCACGAGGAATGTTCGCTATGCAAAATATCTTGGGGATGGTCACTCGAAAGGTTTTCTAAAATTCAGCGAGTCAAAAGTGTATGAAGAGGAATTAGTATTAGAAAAACTTGAGTGCATTGGTCATGTCCAGAAAAGAATGGGAACGAGATTGAGAAATAAATTGAATTCGACTAAGCTATCAGATGGAAAGGAAATTTCTGGGCGTGGTCGGCTAACAGATGCACAAATTCTGCTAATCCAAAAATAGGTGGATTAGTAATAGGAAGAAACAATTCAAAGTCAGTCGATGAGATGTCCAAATCAATTTGGGCTATATATTTCCACAATCTATCGACAGATGCCAAACCCCAACATGGTTAGTGTCTTATAGGAACTGACAGCTGGTGCGGGTTCAACAAAATTTAGTATCTGGTGAAAAGTATATTCATAAACATCCTTTACCAGAACCTGTTTTACTAACAACTAAGAAAGTGTTGAGGGAGTTAGCAGATAAAAAGCTTTTATCAAAATGCATCCATGGGCAAACTCAAAACCCCAATGATAGTTTCAACAATTGTGTATGGGAAAGAATTCCAAAAACACATTTGTTGGTATCAATACATTAAAAATTGGAGTCATGGATGCTGTGTTATGACGGTGTTTACAGTCGTACTGAAGTACTCAATAACTTGGGTATTACACCAGGAAAAAACACTTGTGATTCATTAAAGAAGTTGTATTTATGTTTCAGGAAGCTCGTAAAGAGGCTAGAAATCTGAAAAGGCAAATTAAAAGAGTTTCTGGAGTTTCAGAAACATCCAAGCAAGATACATATGGACCAGGGAAGTTTTAAAAATAAAAAATATATTTTTTGCAGATAATTAGTTTTTTGCATTTTTTAAAAAATTGTTTTTTCAAAATTTAGGTATGGTTAGAAAAAATTCTTTCAAATGGAAAATGTATGAAATTTTATATTATAATGCTTATAACTATTATGCACCTACTGAACCTTCTTTTGTAAATTTCTGATCAGTAATATAATTTTAAGGTGATATTTGTAATGAAAAAAATCACGTATTTTTGAGATTTTCAGTTGTATGATATTCAATATTTAAGAAAAAAATTTCAATGTGTTATGTTGAAAATTAATTCACTGCCATTATTAAGCTTTTATTCACATATTCTGCTAACTTTAGAGTGATTTTAGGCAGAATTGTGTTTTCTGAGCGTACCAACGTGAAGCTATGTGTTCTAAATACGTTCTATCGGAGCACATTTTCGAATTGCTATTAAAATACAAATATCTTAAGTTACAAATATTTAATTGTTTTATATTGAGAACAACATATTATTTCTATGTGCACAATATTTAATCTTATATATAATTTTTACTTGGAAAAAATCTCCTTCGTTAACAACCGAAATTTCGACAATTTTCTTTGTTGACAAAATCAATATGCTACGTATCAAAAAAGCTGAATTTATGTATCAAAAAGCTCGTAAAGACGCTAAAAAAGCAAATGAAAAGAATTTCTGAACTTACAGAAATATCAAAACAAGATGACTATTATCAGGAAAGTTTTAAAACCAAAAAAAAATTTTTTTTGCTGGTTAATATTTAGTTTTTTGCAGTTTTCTCAAATCTTCTTTTTTCCATATTTAGGTACGCTTAGCAAAAGTTATTTTCATTGAATATGAATGAAATTTTATATTATAATACTTATAACAATTATGAACCTATTAAACCTTGTTTTGTACATTTCATGGTTGTAATATAATTTTAAGATGATATTTTTATGAAAAAAATCACGTATTTTTTAGATTTTTCAGTTGCATGATATTCAATATTTTTTAAATTTTATTTCAAATGTATTATATTTAAAATAAGTTCATTGCCATATTAAGCTTTTATTCTCATATTCTGCTAACTTTAGAGTGATTTTAGGCAGAATTGTGATTTCTGAGCGTACCAACCTGAAGCTATGTGTTCTAAATACATTCTATCGGAACACAATTTAGAATTGCTATTAAAAGACAAATACTTTAAGTTACTAATATTTTTAAGCTGTTTTATATTGAAAGTATCATATTATTTCCATGTGCACAATATTTAAACTAAAATATCAATTTACTTAGGAAAAATCCTCTTTGTTTGCAACTGAAATTTCGACAATTTTCTTTGTCGAGAAAATCAATATGCTTCGTAGCAAAGAAGCTGAATTTATGTATCAAAAAACTCTTAAAGATGTTAAAAAAATTAAAATTAAAATTAAAAGAGTTCCTAAACTTTCAGAAATATTTGAACAAGATGAATATTGTCCAGGAAAGTTTTAAAAACAAAAAATATTTTTTGCAGGTTAATTTTTAATTTTTTGCAGTTTTCTCAAAATGTGTTTTTTCCTTATTAAGGTGCGCTTAGCAAAATTCTATTCATTGAATATGTATGAACTTTTATATTATAATACTTATAGCAATTATGAACCTATTAAACCTTGTTTTGTGCATTTCTGGGTTGTAATATAATTTTAAGGGGATATTTTTAATGAAAAAAATCACATATTTTTGAGATATTTCAGTTGTATGATGTTCAATAATTTTTAAATTTTCATTTTAGATGTATTATAATGAAAATAAGTTTACTGTCATTATTAATCTTTTTTCACATATTTGCTAATTTTGGAGTGACTTTAGGCAGATTATGTTAAGTGAGCGTACCAACGTGAAGCTACGTGTTCGAAACACGTTCTATCAGAGCACATTTTCGAATTGCTATTAAAAACATACTTTAAGTTACAATTTTTTTAAGCTGATTTATATTGTAAACATCATATTTTTTCTGTGTGCACTATATATTAACTAAGATATAATATTTACTTGGAAAAATCTCCTTCGTTTACAACCGAAATTTTGATAATTTTCTTTCTTCCCTTAAAGGCATGGGTTTGACTCATTTCAACGAAAGGAAGCAAGTATTTTTCAAATTTTACGTGGCATTAGTTGTCGAATACTCCCTTGAGTGTTTCCTCGGGTTAAGAAAAATATTGGTGAATACAATGGAAACATTGAGCTAAAATGGGTTAGAGCCCACAGAGGTAAATTAGAATCATAACCCTTCATTTTTTCCCTTCACATTGAAAAAGATTTAATCTATTCGTAACCACCACTCCTCACTAATTGATTGCATATGCTCTATGGTTATAATACTCATAAAAGATTGCGCGCATATATATACGCTTCGGTGATAATGTCCAGAAAAATTCCGCGCATATACGAGTTAATGGTTCAGTTCACTCTTCAGAGGTGGAAAATGAAATTTAGTTTAAAAATTAAATATGGCGAGATTTAAGATCCATTTCTGGTCAATATGTCTAGTATGTCACAAGTCAAATATAGGCTGAGAATGAACCTATAGGCATATAAGTGCAGAGAAATTTTATTTATAACTATTGTAAAAGCTTCAGAACTTTGTTAAAAGGAGGTTAAAATACAAGGTTCAAGTATCTTGTGAGAATACGACAGCTCGAATTGTTCGATTGGTAAACAGAACTAAAAATATTGCTTTAATTTCAGATGTAAATTAGGATTACGTTTTCAAAGCTAGATGGCAGTTTGGTATGATGATGGAAATGGACTTGCCTACTCCCTGCTCGTGTATGAAAAGCAGAAATGCAGAAACCTAATAAGAGAATGCGGAGAGTTCTGGGATGTTCCTCAATCTTTGTCAGGAATTTTGTAGCCGGCGTCGAAATAAATGTTTTAATCAACATCAAATTTTTAATTTACTTTTTGACTAATCATGGACCATTTCCCTGTTATCTGCACAGGTTCAGTAAACTGGGTTTAACACTATGTTTCTATGTCCTGGTCGGGGATATCGACCACTAATGTATTCAGACGTCCTCTGACTGCTGAATTTCATTTAAAAGAACCGTCTGATGAACGCAGAAAAATCTGGTTTAAAATGTTAAGATATAATGGCCAGGCCCTATCGGAACTTATTCAGGATTTTAAAATCAGTAATGCCATTTGTGACCGACTGACCCAGGACTGATTAATTAACTGATTGTTATTTTCTTTTCGGCTTTTGGTGTTGATTTTTACTTTCCCGTATACGAAGTATACAAAGGGAAAGTAACGTAATCGTCAAAATCTTGAGATTTTGAAGAATCCCCTCGTTTTAAACCTCCCTAAATCCGAAAAACACAATTTTGGAATTATTTCTGTGTGTCTGTGGACACAATAACTCAAAAACTATTAAAGCTAAAGGGTTTTAATTTGATATGTGATCTTTACACATAATTTGTAGGTTTCTATCCAATTTTTCACAAAATACGTCCAAGGGAAGTCTGTCTGTCCATTTCCATGTGAATACAATATAACTCAAAAACTTAAATATCTAGAATTTTGTACACAGTTTTATCATCAGGAATGTAGATCGATATGCATCAAATTTTAAACTAAATCCGTCAAAGGTTTGACTGTCTGTCGGTCTGTATAATCTCATGCTTGTAAACGCTATAAGCCCTAAACGGAATGGCTTAGATAAATGAAATTTTATGTGCGGTCTTCTAACCTTGATTGTAGACTTGTGTCCAACTTTGGTTTCAATTAGTTAAAAAAAGGCGTTCAAATTGCATATTGCTACTGTACAGTTTACTGCTGCTTGGTAATAGTAAGCTGTGGCCAAGCGGCTTTTTACAGTATAGCATATGAGGCGGCGAAGGTAACTGGTGTAGCCTCTAAAGGTATTAGTTCGTGAAAGGCATGATAATCTCAGGCAGAGTGGTGGACAAGCACAATATCTTAGCTACTATGAACACCGTACTTCACACTATCATTTGCATATATACTCTCCTACTTCAGAAGATTAATTCAAGATGACACAGTAATACGAACACAACTTTAGAACGATAACATATTTAATATAACAGCAATCAAGTTAAAAACATAAATTAAACTACAACATCATATGACCGCGCGCGCGGTGAGGTGATAACAAAAGTGAGAGAATGATCTGGTGAAACATCGCCCTTAAATACTGCAACAGCTTCTTCGACATTGATTAACATGTGACATCACAAAAATGGGTGGGTTAGATATGCATGCAATTACTGCTTACAACACAACTGGCTATGATACAAAAGGTACTCCCCCTTCAGTCACGAAAGAGGTCAAGCCTGAAAATGAAGAACTCTACGGGAACGTCTTCCATATCGAGTGGCGACATCAGACTTCTGGACTCTACAAGTAAATTGGAGAAGATATCCTAGAAGCAAATTCATCCGGAAACACATGCGCTGCTTTTAACTTGTCGATCGATACTGTAAATGGTTTACCGTCGATCTCCACAGTAAACACTTTTGAGGTTCATAACAGGACCTTGTACGGGACGGCATAAGGAGATTCCAGGGACTTTCGGAATACATTAAATGTCTTGGCGAGATCATCACTCAGATAGTTCGAATCCGGAGGATCCACTATATATCATTTCTTAGAAAAACTGACACAATGAAACTTTTTGTTTAAAAGCAAAAAAAATAATTTAATATATAAAACCTCATAAAATTATTAAGGAAAGGAAAACTTTTTAGAAATGATTTTCTTAATTTCTTAAAATCCGAAAATTAATAAAAATAAAGGGTATTTGAATTCCTTCTAATTGATGGTTAAAGGAACTGTAACTACTAGGCGTACGTCGAGGTCAAGTTAACAGCATGTGTAGATGTGAGATTTACTGGGGTAGTCGCCGAGGTATTAAGTGCGTAGAACGATTGATACTTAAGTGCTTTATATTAACTAGTACAATATTACACTACTCAGCTTCACAACCTACCATGCCTGATTCCACACACACACATATAAATATATATGTGTGTGTGTATATATGTGTGTGTGTATATATGTGTGTGTGTGTATATGTGTGTGTGTATATATGTGTATATATATATATATATATATATATATCAGAGGTACTCCATTGAGAGAAACACAGAGCAGGTGGCACAATCAGAGAAATACTACTTCATAACAAAATAACAAATTTAATAGAACAACAACTTAATTAAAATCCTGAATTATAAATCATAACATAATTAAACCCGCTAGCTGTGAGATGTCAGAAAAAATGAGAGAGTGAACACAAGTAATCATCGCCTTTAAGTACCTCAACAGGTTGCCGTCTATTGTTTGATAGGTGACATCACAAAGAGGGCGGATCCGATCTGCATGCAATTAAAACTCGAGATACTGCCAAATATACACAGAGAACGATATAATGATATGTTTATAAACTCTATTTTTCTCTTCCTCTTAGCTTGCCTGTTTGCTCTAGTCGTCTGTGTACTCGTCTGCAGCTTCAAAGATCGGGGGCAGGAATCGCACCTGAGTCTATTATTACCACCGAAGTTACAATTCGCAAATCACGCAAATAAGTTCCATTGAATTAAAATAGTTCGTTAAATAATAATTAATTGAAAACATAGAGGGAGTTTTCACATTTTTAGAACGATTTTCATGGTATTTTAAGAACTATTTTACATATTCTTTTGTGTTTGAAATATTCAGTTTGATATCCCGTATTCTTAACTATCTTTGTACATCGTAACTTTAATGACAATAATGAATTTTGTGGTATCGGAGGAGGTATTTTGTCCTATTTCTCTTGAACAGCTTTCCAAAGTACAGAAAAGATTGTAGGTCGACGTTTCGATAATGAGTTTTTGAGATTTTGGACTTTTAGTCCAAAATCTTAAAAACTCATGGGTTCTACAGAACTTTTTACCAGGAATATTAAAGAAGGTAATCTTAATACCCACTTCTCGTCTTTTTTCCCCAGGAAATTAACAGTGTATTATGATGTACAGCTGCTTGCTTTGTTTCAGTGCAGTTCTACTGATTGACGGTATTGTGGGTAAAGGCATGGCATTTCATTTTTACAGATTGTAGATAAAATATGCTCCTCATAGTATGTGGAGCTGATATTAGCATTTTTATACACTCTCTACTTTTTTTGCCATTATGTGTAAAATCAGCAATATCATAATTTCCTTAGAAAAACTTTCTTTAGATTCTTTGGATTTTTTCTCCTCTTTGATGATAATAAATTGAATTTTTTAGCTTGTAGTCATTTAAATGGCCTCAAGCTTCATCTATTGTTACTACATTTTTTTATGTTTGTCGGGATAAATGCTTTTTGTAAGGAATTCTGTGGCGTTCTCTGCGTTCAGCGATATGACTTCGAGAAAGACAATGGCAATTTTATTTTTCTTCATTTTTGGGATTCAAATCAGTGTTAATAATTTTGTTTACAGTTTATACTGAGCATTTTTTTGATTTTGGAACAAATATTTGACTTGGAGAATTTTCTTTTAACATTAAAGATCTAAACTTTGCAATATTCGAAGAACAGCGTTTTTCGTTAGATACGCATTTGGAACAATTTTCCCGCTTGAAACCAAACTTGGATGATTTTTTCCTTTCTTATTAACCATATTTCCAATTGTGGTTTTGGATATGAAAAACCATGGCTTTCACAGCGTCTTAAAATAACCGAATAAGAGTAACTCTCTTTGGAAAGCGTAGAAACGTAGCCTTCCATTCTCCGCTTCTTTAAATGCGCAATTTTGCATGTAAACAAAAATTTTATGTTGTAAATGATAAATGATAGCTACAGAAATGTAATTTTTGTGAATTTAAATTTTTCCAAGCAAACGAAGTTTCCCTCGTTGATGAAATAGTTCTAAAAATGTGCGAACACCCTCTGTAATAAAGATTAATTAATCACTACTATAATAAAGGAGAATGTGTCTTTTTGCGCTCTAAGGGCAGTCGGCTGGATCTAGAACTAAGAAATTTGGCAAAAATATGTTTTGGAGTGTGGGAATGTGCATCTTGGAGCAGTTTTTTTGAAATTTTTAATAATTTAAAATGAAGCGAAATTTTGACGTTTTTCCTTAATAATTTTGAAAAATATCATACCACAAAATTTTCAAACCCACCATTTAAAAATTTAAAAAAAATTATGCTTCCAATGATATCAATTAAGTTGCCTTACAATATTTCCTTTAATTTTACAAGATTTTTAAAATTATGTTTAGAAATAATTTACAATATTTCTTTTCATTGTTGCAATGCATTTCAGATTGCTCTCATTGTTGAAACAATTATTTAAGTGCCTGCTTCTCTTCCATTGTTCAAAGATGAGTTAATATCGTAATACAACTTTCCTATTTCATTTCATCAATATTTTTGTGTAATCTGTAAAACATGCTCTCTGAGATATTTATTGATTTATAATCCACGCCGACCCACTCATCCGTATTGTATGGAGCGTTTCAACGGTTGGAAGGGAAGAGTGCAAAGAAAAAGTGATACATTGTACAAATATTCAACAAATACAATCAATATTAACATATTAAATACAATAAAACACAAAATAAATAAAATAAATTAAAATAAATTTAAAAATATAATAAATATCTGAAAAATTCCGTATATTTGGAAATATATCCAGTAAGCTCAATGATTTTGTTTGCTATATTTTCATTCTTTTTATCTGCATGTTACATGCCGCTGGATATAAAGTGTACTTTGCTATTTTAATGTTGAAATCAAAGTATATTTTTCAAGAGGAAGAAAGAAGTGAAGTAGGCGCAACGTGCAATTATATGTTGCATGGCATGGACAGTTAATAGACACTATTAAGGACGTTCATGTAGTAGGCGGAACCGCTTTAAGAGTACTGAAAGAACAGAGGTTAAATATCTACCAAAATTTGAAGTTTATAATTACTTTGTTATGGAACCGTGAATATCAAATTATGCGTAAAATAAAAAATTGAAATTATATTTCCGGATTAGAATGGCTGGTAGCCGAAGGCGATTAGTAGGAAATAATTCCGATCTGTCGCTTGTTGACAACACCGCAAGAAAAATACAAACCAGCAAAACATACATTCTTCAAAATGCACAGAAATGAAAGAATATTCGCATGCTCAGAATATTTCTTTCCATGTTTTACTATTCTCTTTGAAAACAGAAATGACCATTTTTTCCTAATTATTTTTCATAATCTGAAACATCCGATATCGAGTAAGAGTGAATATAGAGGTTTTAACATTTTATCTCCTGGAAAAATCGACGCCAGAAAACCTTGAGACATTGTATATTAGGCTGGGCCGAAAAACGCTTTTTTTCGAAATCGCTATTCTAATAGTGCGGAAAGAGTTCTCTCTGGGTTCAATAAACACGGTGTAAAATATTTTTTTGATTGGATAATATCTTCTGCCCCCACATCGCACTTGGATTTTGGAAATTTGGTAAAAATTGGCAATTTTTACTCGGCGTAGGAAATATAATTATTTTTCAATATTGAGTGGAAGACCCACTGGATTCAATAAGAAAGGCATAAAATATTTTTTTGATCGAATAATATCTTCTGTTCCTGCATCGCAATTGAAATTTTGCAATTTTTGAAGAAAAGTGCACTTTTTTTCTTGTCTTTTCATACAGGAAGCGACTTCAGAGTATTGCTGATAATGCTGATAGAAAGGCTCACAATTTATATTTGAATCATACACAAGCAACGCCTAACGTAGAGTATGTAGATTATGAAGATGAAGAAACGGATTGTTCTTCAGATATATCTGTAGTAGATTTAAATCTGTACACTTACAAACCATCGACATCGAACCGTTTAATCTCTCTTACTGATCCTAAGCAGAAACAATTAACTCCGTTTGTATCTAAATCATCACAAATGCGACTTGGCCGCCCTTCAATTGCTGTGGTTGGAGACAGTTTAGGAATCTCGGACCGGCTGTGGTTGCAATTAGTTTAAGTGTTCTTCACGATGTCGGTCTCATAACTACCAACAACTCAGATTTGGTGGATGTCAAAAACAAGCTGCGAAGGGAAAAGGCTAAAGTTAGAAAGGATTTAAGATTCAAGCTTTAAGTGAAGCTCTGGCATTACCGTTGAAGGGGCTATATTTCGATGGTCATAAAGATTCTACATTGATAGATGAGAGAGTAGATACTAAAATATACACGATAAAAAAAAGAGGAACATTTATCTCTTGAAGAACCGGGTTCACGTTACATTACTCATTTCAGTCCATCATTTGGCACCGCAAAACAGACTTCCGCCACTATTTATCGGATATTTTGAAGGGATCACAAGATATCTTTCTCAGCTTCTGGCAATTGGCTGTGACGGCACATCTAATAATACAGGATGGGATTCCTGTGTAATTTGGTGTTTGGAATTGAAACTTGATAAACCTCTGCAGAGGGTAATATGTCTCCAGCATTTTAATGAACTAACTCTGAGGCATCTGTTTGAAACGTTGGATGTGCCAATAAATGGTCCAAAATCATATTCTGGTAATATTGGGAAGGCGCTCCTTACATGTGAAACTTTGCCAATGACAACTTTCGAAATTATTGACGGCGAGTTACCAACAACTGATAGACTTGACTTAAGCAAAGATTAAATTTACTTACAAGAAATATCTAAAACGGTGCGATTTGGTACTTGTTCTGATGAGCTGGCTAGACGCAGTCCTGGTACATTATCACATTCACGCAGGCTGACAACAGCGAACAGAGTTATACGACTTTATGTTAATTCTCCAGCTCCTTCTTTGAAATTGAAACAAATCGATGAGTTTGTTATGAAAGTTTACACTCCAAGCTGGTTTTATATAAAGTCTAAACACTCGCTTAAAGATGGAGCTAAGCATGTGCAGAATACTATTTCTACATCCAAGTATTTATCTCAAAAATTCAAGAACGTCGTTGCTGGAGTAATTCGTCGAAATTCGTTCTTTACTCATCCTGGAATTATCTTTCTGTGTATATTGAAGGATGAAAGACCGCACATCAGGGAACTTGCTGCATGACGTATAATTAAGTCTAGAGAGTCATCTTCCAATGGAAAGTCAGTACATGTATTTCTCCCACCAAAACTGAACTTTGAAGCTACTAACTATACGGAAATGATTGACTGGTCTTCAATTACTATTATTTCTCAACCAATCCTCCGTGATATATCCACTGATGCATTTAAGTCCATTGTGCGTGATAAGAAAAATCCAGAATGGAACTTTGTTCACTTGCCATGTCACACACAGGTAGTGGAACGGTGTGTCAAGTTAGTGACAGAAGTAACCACTGAAGTTTATGGGTTTCAAAATAGAGACGGGTTCATTAGATCCACATTGTTTTCCCAATCAATTATACCTGAATTCGACCATAAGGCTGATTTCAAGCCTCTTCCTGCTGATTAAGTGTAAGTAAACTTTTGGTATTGGCATGTCATAACATTCTATGGTTATAATATTCTTAACAAATATTATATTAATATATTGTAACTCAAGGATTATTTAATAATTTTCGGGCAATACAATCAATTCTACAATACCATACAGCAATACACAGTGTTTGTACTTATATATTTTTCATGTTTGATTTATTTCTATATCACATAAAAAGGGTACTTTTTTTCAAAAATTGCAAAATTTCAATTGCGATGCGGGAACAGAAGATATTATTCGATCGAAAAAATATTTTACACATTTCTTATTTAACCCAGTGGGCACTTCTTCCGCACTATTAAAGTAGCAATATTGAAAAATAATTATATTTCCTACGGCGAGTAAAAATTGCCAATTTTTACCAAATTTCCAAACTCCAAGTGCGATGCGGGGGCAGAAGATATTATCCAATCAAAAAAATATTTTACATCGTGTTTATTGAACCCAGAGAGAACCCTTTCCGCACTATTAGAATAGCGATTTCGAAAAAAAAAAGTGTTTTTCTGCCCACCCTAATGTATATAGTCAACAGATATATTATTTTCCCTCTTCTTCAAATACTTCAGTATGTACAAGTATTCATATCGCAGCCCCCCCCCATTTCTAATACAAATCTTTTGAAAGCACCTGAATTAGCTGTCCCTTTCACAGAGAGGTTTCGGTGGCGTCTCTGAGAGTGAGAAATTTAAAATAAATCTTTTTCTTAGTGTGTTCTGAGAAACCTTGCCAGCGTTGATATCCGGGTTGTAAAAAAAAATTCTATTTCTCACACTTGATTGGAACCATTTTAATTTTTAAGAATCTGGAGAATAAGAGTTAAAAAATGCAATTAAAATTAAGAGTTATAAACTGCAATTAAAGAGATAAAAACTGAATTACAAATGCAAAATAATGCTCTTAAATGCAATTTATGGATTACAAAATTTTGCGCCTGGAAATATTGCCCAGGGAACTTGCCATACCTTCCCTGCCCCAGTTACGTCACTTCTTGTGCTAAATATATTTCTAAATGAATGCCAGGAATTTTATTGGGTTTAGCAGCTGAATCGAGCATTGAAAACATTTTATGTCTTTATTTCCATCCAAATGCTCGGTGTTTTGAATAGTTATTGCTGTTGCAATACTTCCAGTTAAGCAGGTGTTAGTGTTATTTTAGATTTGGCCAATAATTTTTTATTGAGCATATTCTTCTTTCGGTAGTCGGAAAACCAGACGACTTTCCTGTTTTTCAATTAAATATGTCGAAAATATGAAATATATACTCTTCAATACATAATTCCTAACATTCCATTTTATGTGTTTAATGTTAAAAATCGGCAACATATATATCTCAGCTCGAGAACTTTCTACGATGACAGAAGATTATATATATACAATAAAATCCAAACCTTTTCGATTACTTTCACATTGAATTTCTTCAAATATTATCATATTGTACAGGTATTTGGGTAAGCAGGTGCAAATTTTACAAATTCACGAATTGATTCTGAGTTAAACGATTCAATAGTTATAATTTTCTTCTTTTATACTTTTGTAATACGTCAAAATAATAATGATATATATATCAGTGTCCTTTATCCTTTTAACTGTTGTATATATCTTTTAGAAATTAATCGTCTGTTGAAGTATAAAATTTAATTTATAAATATAAGG
This sequence comes from Araneus ventricosus, assembly GCA_013235015.1. Classification (NCBI taxonomy): domain Eukaryota; kingdom Metazoa; phylum Arthropoda; class Arachnida; order Araneae; family Araneidae; genus Araneus; species Araneus ventricosus. The sequence continues at coordinate 104,861 of BGPR01003346.1, read as the reverse complement.
TCAGATGTACTCAGTTCCCGCAGTTGTCGGGCTATCTAGGTACCCTCTTACCTTAAAACTTAAGAAATAGTAATTAATTAAATATGGAAATATAAATTTACATTAAAGAAATGTCCCTATTTCATGAAAATTGTAGTTGCAATAAATTTAATGTATTTTGGCAATTTGCAGGAGAAAAAAATTTTCAACCTTATAATATTAAATTTTAATTATTAATAACAAGCTGATATCCCAGTGTTGGTCGGGATCAGTACTTTTCATATGACCACCTCTGTTTTTTTCTACAAATATTATCACTAACTTTCCCCAACAAACTTAAATCTACTTTATTCATTTCTTGTTGAATTAAATCTTTCAAAGCTAGCATTTTTATGACCATATAATAGTATGGTTTGAATTAAAACGCCAGAAGCTTGGAAAAAGAATATTTATTTTAAACATTAAACCGAATAATAACAGTCTGGATGTGCATAGATTAGAAACAAACGAACATGCATACATACTAAAAAATAGCTCTTTTATTAGATAGATTCTATAATAGATTATATAATTATTTTTAACACCTATTATTTCATTTCCATTCAGAGAAAAATAAATTTAAAACAGAAAACAATAATAATATGTAATGAGATGTAACAATGTTGCAAAATCAGTTGCAAGTAATGAAACAAAAATTCATTTTCAAAATGAAATTTTTTCCAACCAACTTCCTCTAATATAACTCAAAAAGAATAATATATAAAAAGAAATAAATTAAAAAAATAAAAAATAATAATAAAAAAATGGGGAAAAAGGGCAACAAATAAATTCCCTTAACACGGCTCACAATACATGAAGAGAAATAAATAAAAAATAAGATTAAAATTAGGGAACAAAATGCAAAAAATAATAATTTAAAACATCGGAAGCATAATATTCCTTCTCGCTCATGTGTGAATAATAATGGAAAAATTGAAGAATATTTGCAGATGAAAGGCGTTTCCGAAAACATAAACAAATTCATAAATATGAACAGTTACAGAGCAGCTTCAAATTATTCTTATTAGAACGGGGATATTCTGCATCTGATAACGATATAAAAATCATGGTTCTCCAATGAGAATACACGCTAGAATTTTTTTGAAAACGTGTCCGAATTTACTACTCGAATTTAAATAAATAAAAATCTAATTCGATTTTTTTAAAAATTCGGCGTTAGCTACCTTTTGTGCTAATCCATAACTGAGCTAAATTTTGTTCCAATAAGTCAAACGGTCTTGGAGTTCAAAGAGTAATAAAAAAAGAACATACCATACATACTCAAAAAATATTCTTTTTCTACTTGCAGATATGTTTCATATTATGATTCATTAATTAAATATGAAAACATATTAAAATAATTAATTTTTTAAAATTTTTCTTAAAATGTTTTTCGAATTTTTGACAAAGATGATTTTTGTGACAGGTTTTCTTGTGACTCTTTCTGACGTTATAATATAGTAGATTCCTGTATAAGGTGATTAATATATTACGTGTTTTAGAAATTCGCGTTATAGGAAATTACGCAGTGGATATATATTACATTTTTTCTCGTGCGTAAATGAATGATTTTTATTGGTTTTTTATACACGTGTTGCACAAGGATTCCCGTTACATAAATATTGTAGTCGTAAAGTGTATTAATTTTTTATAGGAAAAGGGCGTTACACCAAATTCAAATTTTTAGCTCTAAGAAGGTCATTCTTAATTTTAGTATAATTATTTAAAAATATATTTGCTGAAATGGAAATACATTGCTTTACAATTAGGACACAATTATTTTGACATTCACATGAAACTTCAGGAATAGAACTTAACAATTCTATTTTTTCAAACACCAGATGTTCCAACAGCTGCTTGTGGTTTTTAGCTTTCAAAAATTTCTCTTCAAATTCTTTCTGAATTAATTTATTGAAAATTTGGTAACTTAACACTGATATTTCTAGGTACTCTGAATTAAAACATGGTATTAAAACCGACACTGACTCCAGTATTATTTTTAACCGACGCTGAATCCTCCAGAAAGGACCGACTCTCCATCCCTGATGTAATTAAACACTTAATGTGATTTAGTAAATTAGTAACTAGCTGCGTGGCCCGGCGTTGAACGAGCTGTCTCAAATAGTGCGTCATTTCCTGGTGGAGAGAAGAAGTGTGGTCACGTGAGGCCTCGGGATCCATACTTTTTCGTATGCCCGCCTCCATTTTTTCTTCAACAAATATTGTCACTTACTTTCCCCAACAAACGTAAATATTCTTTTATATCTAGTATTTTTTCACTTTATTTTCATATGCCGGCATCCGGTTTATTTTTTACAAAAATATTGTCACTAACTTTCCCTTTGTAAATCTCCTTTGAATCCTACATTGTTCAAGAAAAATTTTTAAATCCAGCCTTTTAATTACCTTATAGCTAATATCCCAACGTTCCTCGGAATCCACATTTTTTCAAATGCCCGACTCTGTTTTTTTCCTACAAATATTGTCACTAAGCTTCTCCAACAAACTTTATCTGTTTTTAATCCTCTATTGTTGGATTAAAACTTTCAATTCTAGCCTTTTTACTACCTAAAAACAGTATGGCTTGAATGAAAAGGCGATAATTCCTATGTTTATAAATTAAAACAGATAAGCATAATATTTGTTTTGCAAATGAAAAAATAAAACGAAATAAAAAACAGAAACGATAAACGATTTAATAGTGCACCAAACGTGATAAATTAAACACCAGAAACACATATTTTCGTTTTGCTCGTATTTGAATAATAATGAAAAAACCCGTATAAAATTGAATGAATATTTTCCCCAACAAACGTAAATGTTGCGAAACACCGTACGACAAAAAAGAATAAAAAAGAAAATCGTGTTTATGAGTGAAAATTGTTTGAATGTGCTCCAAAGAGGTGAGTTCTTCAAGCAGGTCTCTATAATAGTTGTTCTGTTCGCACGCACCGCAACAGTCAAAATCTGTCTCCAGTCGCCACCAAGAACAAAAACTTTGCCTCCAAATGGTAAATCGGAATTCATTAAATCTCTGAGCAATCTGTCAACCGCACTCAAACCATGATGAGGAGTCATGGTACCTTCATCCGAAATAATGAGTTTCGCCGCCTTCAAAAATATTCTACATTCTGTGTTATGACGAATTCTACACGAAGAATTGTCCAAAATGGGGACCCGTAACTTGAATCTAGAATGTGCAGTTCTGCCTCCTCCCAAAATAATAGCTGAAATCCTAGTTCATGCAATGGGGACAAAGATTTCACACAAATTTCTAAGTGAGAGAATTAGCGCATTGACCTGAGCTTTTACCTGATCCTGCAAAATCATTAACAGAAAACGTTTTCGTTGAAGCCTCATCAACACCTCGGATTGCATTCATAGTTTAATCAAAAATTGTTCGCTGCTTTGGATTCAACATTGTCATTAGTCTCTCTCCTTCTTTCCTCTCCTTTTCTAAATCATAAAAATCTATGTTAACATAAGAATGTGAAGTCGAAGGTTCTGGTAATCCAATGCTTGTAAGGGTCATGTTGTGAGTATGAAGGTGGTCAGCTATGTTGTGCAATGCGAGATTGACACTCTGCTGCACTGAAGTGTGAAGTACAAAATCTTCACAGAAATAAGACTTGAATACTTCCCAAAGTTCCAGAGGTGACGTTGGACACAAATAAAATAAAAAGTATTTTTTGCAAAAGACACAAATAAAAGAAAACAATTGCATTAACTTTGTAGGCATCTGAAAGTTACTCTCCTCCGTCAAACAGTTTCGCCACTCACCGCCATCTTCCAACAAATTGCTAGCACGACACGCCTGTTTAAAATTATCCATCGTAACGCTGTCATAAGTTCGTAATTCCTCAAAAGATTTGGCTCCCGAAACATGATACAAAAGCATACGAAGATGAAACCGTTCACTGTCTTTTGGACTGACGGAATTTAACCTTGACACTATTCTATCGCCAAATATACACGTCTCTCCGATTTATAGTTCTTCCAAACGAAATGCTGAGGTATATCAGCATAAAAGTATCTGTTTGCATCAGGATCTGTTTCGTTTAACTCGAACCAAGCAGTGAGCATGGTGCTTCTTTGAGGAGATCTTTCCAGTGCTTGACGTTCTTCATCAACATACAAATACACCGGCTGCATATCGGGAAAATGTACTAGTAAACGAATGATAGCATGAGATTTTTCGTGCATTTTTTTACAAGATGTCTCCACATTGCTTCGGGAGCAGATACATATCTCGCATCTAGGAAGGTATTTATCTCATCCTATGTAATCCAAACCTGTCCGTTGTTTTCGAAGACAACCTTCGCACAATCATAACCCTTGTAAATGTACTTGAAAATATACTTTATAGACTTGATTGAACGGCAAAGTTCAATCATTTTGTCCGCATAAACGCGTCGAAATATACTTATTTTTAAACAATCGCAAAAAAGAGTTTAAAAAATCGTTATTTTGTAAAATTCCGGTTCAGGAATTTTTTTTTGTCTGACATTAGTACGGAAGGAATGAGATGACCCAGCGTTGATCGGAATCCATGTTTTTTCATATGCCCGCCTCCAGTTTATATACGCTTGAAGCAAGATGCACTGTATACATGAAATCTCAAAGTAAAACCTCAAGGAAAACAATATTTTTGGAAAAACCCTAATAAGCGATTTAATTTTCCCTGTTTCTTCATATCAATTACCAAAACCCGCACACAACGCTATCCACATTGACTTGTTGCGATGTTCAGGTCTCCATATTGCATTGCGTACTCCCAAATGGTCCTTTGCGTAACCCCAGGGGAATGCGTATCATAGGTTGGGAATCTCTGGTCTATCTAATTCTAGTCTAGCTGTATGGCCCGGCGTTTCACGGGCTATCTCTAATAATGGTATATTCCTTGGAGGGGAGAAGCGAGGTCTTGTGAGGCCTCGGAGTCCATATATTTTCATATGGCCCACCTCTGTTTTTTTTGAACAAAAATTGTCACTTAATTTCCCCAACAAACGTTATGAAGTTAAACACCTTAATACAAAAAAGGAATAGAAATGATTTTTTTCCGATATTAATAAATTCAAACACATAAGCTCTCTAAAAAAGAAATACTGTCTGACAATCGGCTATTTCTTTGTTCTTCTGTTTCTTCCGCTCTTCTCTTCTGGCCACGTTGTGCCATAGTTGACAATCGGCGGTTTCTTTCTTCGTCAGTTTCAGAAACTCTCCCTTCATTATCATTCGATTGTTTTGAAATTTTGTAAAGACTTTCTGCAAATGTTTCTCCAGTGAATGTACTAGAATAATGTGTGGTGTAAGAATATTTTTAAATTATGTTCTTTTATTTGAAATATAACATCAACATGAAATATAACATCCTGAAAATCTTATAAAAATTGTTCGATTAGCACCAAAATTTTTATTGATCCAAAGAATATTAAGATTCTAGTTACATGCACTAGTCTATAGTATGTACTTTATTTTAGTATTAGTTTTACAATTATAAACATTTTTAAAAAATAAGTGGTAGATATACACTAATTTAATTAATACTACCCATTGGTTAGGGTTTTTTGCATTCATTAAATGGTGAGTTTCTAACAAAGGTTTGTTCCTCAACTTCTGGAAGCCGGTGTACATCGGGCTTCAACTTGTATAAAGCTTGAGCCATCTCACATTCGCTAAACATGCCACTTACAGTACTAATAATTTTGCATTTATTCATTCCTTTCTTTGGAAGACGTTTCCTACTCTCTTTAGTAAAAAAATAACTGTTATAGAAGAATTTACTTCGCCCTATTTTATCACAAACAGCTCAACACTTCTGACAAACTGCAAAAGTCAGATACAGAAAATTCATAATGTACTGAATAAAATTCTCAGCGTCATGCACATTGGTATCTTAGAACTCTTGCCACACATAATAGCCTAAAAATTGATAAAATTGAAGATTAAATGCAGAAACCGTCTAGGAACTTTCAAAATCACATCAAAAGTCATCTTAGCCTAACTACCCGTTGTCAAACATCCTTCGCCCAGAGGGAAGGAAATCATGCTTACTCAGATGCTGGTGCAAAATGTCTCCCTTCTAAAACCATTCTAATCATAGACAGTCTCAGCTAAACTCTATCGTTTGAAGTCTTTTAGTACAACCTATCTCACAGTTAGTCACACCCTTTTACAACTCACTTCTAAATCTAATCATAAGTGGCTTCTTTGGACAAACTTAAAATGCTCTTTAACTGAATTTACTGGGTGTCGCACAATTCCTTCTTAAGAGTCTGATTGAAGGAAAGTGCATTGGCACACAAACGAATATTTGTTTCAAGTAAATACTTCTGTTTAAAAACTCTTAATCGCTGTGCTCGTATTTACATTGGATTATCGAATTTTTTAACCTTCAGTTTAGTTAGGTTATATTAAGGTCGGATTTTGCTGCCCGAGGGCTATTTTAGGACGGACTTAGTAATTTTGAAACGTGGACGACACCTGAGTCGGCACCCCTTCTCGCACAGCCAGTGAGAGGGCATTATATTCTAGAGTCGGATTCAGCGTACACTAGGTGCGCATGCTTCTTTGCATGTGGACACACACACACAGGATTCTTTGATGGAATCGGGCTTCGAATCTGGAAGCATCCAGTACCGTATCCGGTACCTTGCCAACAGGCAGAATATTCGATGCAAAAATTACATGGAATCGTTAAACACGTCAATTTCTTTCGGATTCTTAATTTAATCACTATGAAAACACAAAAGTAGTAAGTACCGTCAAATAAGAAGGTAGAACCGACGGGAGTGTTCTTCCCTCGACTTTCTCACACACAACATGGTGTCTTTATGTGTAGCTTCACTGTACAGTGAAGAGACTCGTGAATGCATTTGGGCCTCTTTTCACTGACCGATTGAGTCCACCATTTGATACAAATTTACAACTTAAGTGTCAAGACCATACCCCAAATTTAATATATCAAGAACGTTCGCTTATGTGTCATCGTGTACACTTCAACATAGATCAACAGACAGACAGCACGTCGCCCCATTCCCCTGTGCCTTATACCCTTATAGCAACTGAACCAGTTGGATAGAAGAACACAAAAAACGCTGACAACCGTTTGTCCGAAATTTGCTACATGTCTGCAAATCCGGTCATAAAACCATATTCTAATTTTCATACATATAGCTTGTTGTATCTGTGAGTCGAAAATTTTTTACATATCAAAAATTTTAGTATAGGGGAAAGTAGAGCAAAACCGGGTAACTAAGGTCTGAAAGCCTGTTGGAGCTAAAATATTCGACATAGAGCTTTCAAATTGTATTAAAATATTCATTGTTTATCTGATTTCAATATATCTTTCCAGAAAAGTCACAGTTTCATTACATCATCAATGATTTTTTTATTAAAAAAGTCAAATTACCCGGTATTACACCAGTATTTGGGTAAAACCGAATACGTATTTTAACGTTATGGGAAATGAGGAAAACTCAATTTTCAGTGGAAAGTTGATTTTATATGACAGTTTAAGAATATTAGTTACAAAATTCACATGTAAAGCAGTTGCCTGCTTCCTCCCAGTCACTCAAACTAAGACAGTGACCAGCACAGCTAAGATAATTTTTACTTTGTGTTAATCCTTCTTCTTTATTTAAATTAGAAAATACATCATTTAAATATAAAAAATAACGTATGATGTGTTTTTATCATCTTAATCGGAGGAATGATCAATATTGACTGCCCCGGTCTAATACCACTTGGAGTACCCGGTTTTACCCGAACTCAGAGGTTATAAAAAAACGAAATAGAATCGCGCAATTATTGGAGTAAATCCTTATTTTTTACATGTTTTAAATCCTTAGGAAACGTATAATAAGCTGCATTAATTATAGTTTTTATAACTCTAATGATTTTTAAGTAAGAATAGTTTAAAATAAAACGAACATTAGAAAGCTGACATCTTAAAACTAATAAACCTTCACAGATGCAATTCGACATCTACAACACGCCACTATGATTGTTCCTTTTTGTGACAAGTGGACTGTAATTCAGTATCTATTTGCTAGATAAGAAAAATAATAGCCCCAGAGCCAAGAGTACCCGGTCTTACTCCACTCTCCCATATTCGAACACCAAATTCGTTCAGCTTGTTGTGTTTTCAACTTATTGTGATCAAATACAGACACACATAATTCAAAAACTGATAGATTTGGATAATTGATTTGAAGGTTTTCCCTTTGAATAATTCGTTAAAAGACAATAATAAAGAAATTAAACAGAATGAGAGGAGAATATAATAAAAGTAAAGAAATGTATCCTAAACTAATATTTTTTGCTTTGGTTTCACAATATTTGATTAAGGCTTAAAAATTCCAAGCGAGAATACGTATTATATATTGAAAAATATAGAAACTTACTCCTATGAGAACATTTGTTCTTGAAAATATCGAAAAGCAATCAAATAAAAATCCAGATCATGAGTTCATATTAACGTCACTCTTGAATATAAACAATTTCTTTATCTTACCATGTTTCCTGTTAAAATTATTACTAACAGCTGTTTTACTTTTAACAATGTTTGGATAGAAGTCCATGTTCTGATTCTAGTAGCACCTGTTGAAAGACAAGCAGATTTTCCATAAATATCGCAACAAAGATGCATTTCATTTTATCCATTACTGCCAGATTACTAATGGGACGCTGTCTTTTCATAAGAAACCTCTCGTTCTGGTAAGTTCATTCCGTATTGTTAATAGAATGGAAACTTGGCTAATTCGAAGCCGACGGGGCAAATATAAAAAATTCGTTTTATCTAAAAATTAGAATTAAGATAAACTATATCTAAAACTTTATAAAAGAAGAGAAAACGGCAATTTTTAAAATTATTTATTGACCTAGCGAAGCGAGGTCTACCTTTTAACTCAATCATTGAGCACTTTGTCTGTCTGTAAATTTGTTTGTTATGCGATTACGGCCAAACGCTTTTTTCGATTTCCTTCGAATTTGGCAGAAATGTTTCTTGAATCGACATCTTGAGTCGACATGAAGGCCATTTTTCTGATTGCAACGTTTTAGTGACTCAATGGCGAGTTTGGCGCCATTAAAACGTTTGAATTATTTTGGTAACAGCGAGATGTGCAATTACAATTTTGTAAATACTGATAAAAGCATATTTGTTATTTTTTTAATACGATAAAAGTAGAAATATAATGGTATTTTTGTTAATACCGATAATACAGATGTTTCACAGTCATTTTGTTAATACTGATGAAATCAAAGATTTGTGTAAATAATTCGCATGTACAAAATGAAAGAGAGATGAATAAAAAAAATGTCTTCTTTTTGATAGTTGATTTTTCCTGTTTATTTGAATCTAATCTTGTTTTTCCCTTTTGGTGAAAAGTTCTTCAGTGAGTCTACCAAACATTTTATGTTATAAAATGGTGAAGATTATCTGTTGTTCGTGTAAAATTTTGTTGCATGTTTATCATGACAATTTTCATATTGTCGTTATAAATACCAATCTCATTATTTCATCAAGATACTTCCTCTATCTTCACGTGATATTGCCTCTGTTAAGTTTATAATAGTGCAAATTGCTTTCTTGGGAAATTAGTGTATGGAAATTAGTGAATTAAAAATGGAGCATCACTGGTGATGTTGGAATGGGAGAGTAGAATTGATAAAAACACTAGCAAATGAAATGGAAGAAGAGCATTTTGAGTCATTTGTAAAAATGGGAATAAAGTTATAGTAGACATCACAGTGGTCTGTAAAGAGTTGCTGGTAAATTATAGGGCAGTATCAGCTTTGTCAGAAGTTTTAAAAGGATTTAAAGGAATAATCCGTGAGCAGTGGTTGAGTTTACAACAAATAGATCATGCTTTTTCGTGTTTCTCTTTCAGAATGTCGTTTGTCTATGATTTCATTGCGCGTGTGTAGACCCACACTCCTGATAGTCATGAATTAGTTATGCGTAGAATTTTAAATTAGTGTATCGTAGAAATACGTTGAGCTAGGATGTTGATTCTGGTGTCGTTGTAAAGAGCTCGCGGAGCACTGAGACAGTAAAAATAGTCTCCAGGATATAAGTAAACATTGGTATTAATATGTTCCAAATAATAGAAAACGTCAGTCAAAGGAAAGAGTGCATCGAAAGGAACGTTTTAAGCCTAAAATGTCTAATGCCGAGCGAATGAGAGAGCTGTGTCGGAGAAAACGGCGTAAGGCGAGAAGCGGCGTAAGTAGCCGGTCCATTGGGCTTTCACAGTCCTCTATGTGTTATGTACATTCCTGCCTCTACAACACTTAGTAACACCAACATCGGCATGACTTTCACTATACACTTGGATTCGATACAAAGTGAAGTGTGAGCGTCCTACTTCAGTTACCTTGGGTCCTTGCTGCATGCGATAGACTTGTAATGTTGTATCTACCCTACAACCATTATACTCTTCTGTATAACCATTCTATTAAAGAGATTCATACTTAAATTACATAATAATAATAAACACTTGTTATTATGATTTCATCACGAAAAATCTGCGGAGTGGATCTGAGCCACATGTCTGACCACCCTTAGTCCGACAAAACAACTTTCGATTTATGTCTGCCTGCCTGTGAACACGATATTATCAGAAATCGAGAGTTAGACGAATGAAATTTGGTATTTGATTTTTACATCAAACTGCAAATCTGTATCCAATTTTGGACCAAATGCTTCAGTATTAAGACTGTGTTTCCGCATATATGAAACCTCGATAACTTAAAAGTGCTAGAAGGATGGAATTTACAACATGGTTTATTCACTATATCCAATTCAAGATTAGATCCGTCCGCTGGTAGACTGTCGATCTATTTATTTATTCCTTTATCTTTGAAGACGATAATTTAGAAATGCAAAGTGCTAAATAGATTAAATGTGGCTTCTGAACTTTACACCGAAGTATTATAATGTATCATATTTTGGGCCAAATCCGTAAACTTGAATCCCTCTGTCTATCTCACTATACTTGTGTATCAGAACACGATAATTAAAGCTGGACATTAACGATCACTCCTCTCAACGCAAATGGCGTGGTGGCACTCCACTCCATTCCATTTTCAGACCATCCATTTATATAGGTCATTCACGGGCGACTACACGCAAACATCAAATCAATCACTTTCGGGCACACCGATCCCTTACTGCGCCTTCATTACACACTGCCTTCAAAATGCTAACCCCCGTCTTCTCAGATTTCCTCTAGGGAGAAAAGTCTCACATTCCCTCTCCCACTTATCTACCCTTTTATCTACCTACCTATCTTTCAGCATTTATGGCCTTTCAATCCAAACGAAGTTGAATTTTTAAACTTTCGAACACACCACACCAATTATCATCGGAATTTTGACCGGTGACGACCGGTTTTAGAGAGTTGCGACCGAATTTGCGCGGTGGGCTGTGATTCTGAATGTCCAGCTTAGGAAAAGGGCTTAGAATAAATTGTTAATAAGAATAAGAATAGCATTAAGGACCATGGGGTGTCAAAGAATTTTAACAGTAATCAGAAATAGTTCTTGAATCCATTGTAGAATTCTGCTCATTATGAAAACATTGCAAAGTAACAAAACAGAATACGGAAATAAAAGTGAAAAATGCTTTCTTCGACTTTCTGCTACGTATACAGAGTAGGGCATGTTTTTTCGATAGCTTCGAGGAGTAAGTTCCAATAAAGTGAAACTACTTTACTGTTTCCTGTTGTCCAATTTGGGCCAAGATTTGATACCAATCTACTTCCTAGGTGGAAACTCAACCTTTAAAATTTCATTTTTTAACTTGTTGCAGATTTCAGTTATTGTACTTCCACAGACAAGGGTAACTAGATAGACATTGTTCCATGATAGATTTAGTTCAACACTGATGCAGATCTACAGTTTTGATGTAAAGACCACACGCCAAATTTCATTTATTGAGCTCGTTGCCAATTTGAGGCATCACATATGCATGCATACGGGCTGGCAGACAGCCAAGACAAGATACCACTTCTTGCCCCTGCAAATGTAACCTTTCGGTTATTTAAATAATGTAGAAGATCTGCGGTGGAAGAGACATCACAAAACGTTCCTTATCTATCTTTTGCTCTGACCAGAAACCTGAGGGGGTATTATTTGCATGGGGTTGACAAGAGCTGTGTCCAATTACAATTTGCAATACATTTATAAAATTATGCTCAGGCTCACAGACATTATTCCAAAAATGTTCATTAAAACTCTCACATCGAGAGAGGCGGACCAGCGTGGTCTAGAACTTTCGCCTTAACATCGACGAAAGCCGGTCTGAGGCAGTTGACTTCTTTTGAGGGGAGGTGAAGTATTTAGATCGCTTCGGAGATAAGCGCGATAGGGGGTCCAGTTACCTTTCTATGTCCATTTCCCTGCGTCCTAAGAGAAGGTCATAGCAGGGGGTAGGCTGGTGGGGTAAATGAGCAATCAGATTGCGAGAGTCCAATTCATGTCTCATCCTCCCGAAAAATTCCGATGCTAACGGGGCTAGGAGAAAAAATTCGCCTCGGGATTAAAGAGTTAAGAATCGTGGAAATGTAAAGCGTGGAGATTCACTAACTTCTTAAGATCGAGTACTTTGAACTTAATAAAAAATGTTTCACAGCAGCGTCCTTTGTTTATTTTTATTAATCCACTGCAGTGATCTCTGACCCTCTCTGAGCTGTTTAACACCCCTCTTCTTTTTCTTTCCATAGTTTGAACCATCTGGCAAGATTCTAGTAATTCCCCATCACTGCTAAGGCGACAACATAAGCTCTTTCATATGTTGGATTTTATTCCCATTATCCGGACTATAATTCTCTTCTATTTAGTGATTGAGTCACTGACCGGAAAAACCCTTATAGTGTTCTTTCTTTTTCTCCTTAGTTCCTTTCCCTCCGGTAGGAAGAGGGATCAATGATACTGAAGGATTTTATATCCTCATTATGATCATTTGAAACTTTTTAAAATTAAATTAAACATGCCGGAAAGAGAATAATTAACATCAATGGATTGTGGTGCAAACATATCGAAAGATGTATAGGCTAAGGAATAAAAGCGGAAATAAAAATTCTGCTTTCTGTTAATATGCAAAGAAAATAAAATTTTTATCATAACCTTCACAGAGGTAAAAATATGGGAATGTAGGATTTGATAAAACGATGAATTGGTTATTTGAATTGAATTATAATAATAGAAAGCATTGTTTCAAATTGTGTATGGAATATATTTGAAATATTTATTAAATTAAAGGAAAGAACGCATGAGATTTAAATTGCATCATTAAAAAGATAATTTTCTGCTCTTCAAGATGGTATGTAAATCATCTACGTGGAATATACTTTTCTGAAGTTATTGGCGAAAAACTGAGATAAAACGCAAAGAATTGGCTTAATTTTCGTTATTTAATTGTATATCTCAGGAAGTAATTTTTTTGAAAGTTGAAAAAAGTACAATTAATCTAGGAACGTTAGTCAGGATTAGATAGATAATTTTGTAAACAATGGCGACACTGTATTTGAATGTTATGATAAATTAAATGTCTATTAAATGCCTTCAATAACATCAGAAAATTCTCCAAATCACTGAAACAAAAGTTCATCTTGTAGAGAAATTTTTTCTCCATCATTCAATCAATTTTTACAAAAGATTTTGCATCATAAAAAACATTTGATCACTATGATTTTTTCCATTGGGTCTATTAACATATGTCCACCGTTGCTTGTTGAATATTTTAACAATACAATAAGAAGTCTTTACGGTTTTATTTGCAAGATGCAACTTATTATACTGTTTCTAAAAGATTTATATTATGTTAAGAAAAAAGTTATTCGCTCCAGAAAGTAATATTTTTCTATATTCAAGCAAAAAATACCAACATAAATACAATAGGATACAGATGAATCTCTACTGAACTATCAGCCATATTTGTTTGTTTACTTTTGAAACTCAAAGTTGGAAAAAGAATTTTCTACACAAAATCTGCTAAAATTGTCCAAACTAAAAATAACATACATGCTCTTAAAGGGGATTTTTTCCTCCACCAGTTGATATAACTTCTGATTGAGGTTTATCAGGAAAAACACCATTTTAAAGACAAAACATCGGAGCTCTCTTTCCTCAGACATTCCTTTCTAAGTTAATATATATATATATACTTCATGTCCACTTCAATCGCGGCCCAAAAGCTATTTTCTAAACCGCTAAAGATAGGCATAAACTTCTAATTGGAAATAAAGAATTATATTTTATGCTTGCTGAATGAATGCACTGCTGAAAAAATTTCGAAGTTGAAATTTTCATAGTCCCACGGTTCTATGTTTATTAAAATATTTTTGACTCACATAAATTTTGATCCAAAAGTGTTTTACACTTCTGATACTAAAACTGACAGAGTTATGAAGCTTAAAACATCTCTGTTTCAGACGATTTTAAACAATTTCAAGGACGGTCTCGAGGAAGATCTTCCAATCAACGAGCATCAGTTGCCGGATGTGGCCGCCGGATTTGATTAAAATAATTAAATTCAAAGTTTGCCGCTTATATCTAACAGTTCATTAATTAGCATAAGTATAAAATGGCACTTTAACGCATACTAGCTTCTATCTTCCCCATCAATATCTTTTCAATTGATTTATATTCCGCAGTCCATCCGGTAATGCTGATTGTCATTACTCCCACCATTTATTACATATATAAATATCAAATAGAGTTTGCTTTCTAACTTATCACGAAACTTCCGGATCATGATGCCCAAGAACTTGAAATTTGGCAGATGCTTACTAAGAAATTATTTTTGGAACTTCATTCTCTCAAAGTAAAAAGTTTCCAAGAGTAGCTAATTGTTTAATTGCTTAAGTTTAAGTTCCCCTTTATGATAAGAATTAGTTATTTTCCGGACGGATTATTATTTACATATAGAAGAGTGTGTTAAGCTTAGGTTACATGTTTTATTATAATAAGGAAATTGTGGACGTTGGCCAGGAAGACACAGCCTTTATCCTGAAAATCTTTCTGATACCTTCAGACTAACAATTAATGCAAGCGGTTGTTGTTGCCAATAAAAAAGTTATTTAGCAATAAACAAATCTAAGGAGCAGTATTTTAAATTGGTTGTCGGAAGGAATGCTTCTCTCATGACCAGTATATTGTCTTTTCCACATTCATTTCCACTGGAAACTTAGTTATTCCCCAGTCTGAAAGAACGACAAATTTAGTTTAGCTTGAAGGTCTTTAAATAAAAAGAAACTATATTCTTCAAGATATTTTTCTGCAACGCAAACAACAATGTTTCCAATTTTACAACGTTTTGCATGTCGAGGAAGAATCTGAGACGGGAATGCTAGTAACACATGTTTCTGCGAAAGATTCAGAGTCGATATTTCATTACATAACTGTTTATTTCGATGCTGGTTTAACAGATGCTTCGAATTAAAAATACTAGAATATCACATTCCCTTTATTTCCACAGTAAACACCACACCAATTTTGGATAATTACGTTTAAAGCACTGAAAAGTAATTCGATCATTTTCTTTGTTAAAAGCAGGATCTGAACTGCGCAAAGGTCGTTGCTTAGAAAATGCTTGGATCGAATGTTGTAGCTAATAAATTACCAAGAGTTCCGGAATTTTACCATGGCAAGAGTGTCTTCCTTACAGGAGCAGCAGGATTTATTGGATCCGTAAGTACTTATTGTGAATTAAATGAATTAGAATACTAGAGCATCTTAAATGAAAATATTGTAAACTGCAAAAACTCTTATTAGTATCTGAATTTTGTAATGATAAATACACTGAAGTGCTAGAAGTCATGGGAAACCTCCAATATTGTTAGGATCTCCTTTGGTCAGGTGAAGTGCAGTAATTCGACATGACATTGACTCAACAAGACGAGGGAATGGCAATCGTTGGAACTCACATTCTACAGTGAAGATTTCGTCACGACGGGAACGACCGAAAAGTGATAAATAAGAAAATGATTTATGCTGACCCCGTTCCCAACAGGATTTGCAACTTTCATCAATGGTTTTGCATCCTCCGCAATACTTACACACATTTTGGTAAAGATAGCATACATGTTCAAGAAAATATAAGGGTTTTCTCAAAAAATACCAAATTTTTCCGCATATTTTTTTAAACATATCAAGTTCTCATTCAAATTATACTAAACTTACAGAAAACTTGACAGTATACCATAGAAGAATTTTATTCATATTGGAAGTAAATACTTTGAATATTATAGAAAATATGAGTATTTGTATTAAATAATTTTTAACTGTGCATTTGTCAAACATAGTATCATTTTTTGTTTTATAATTTGAAAGTCAGATACGTAGGGCAGCTTATATAAAAATTCCAGTCTAGAAATTTCAATTCCAATTTAGAAAGCTATCGCCATTTCAGGGAATAAAATTTCTTTCGGGCTCTAAGAGAAACGAAACGATGAGGGTTTTTCCAAAACCTGATATTTCTTAAACTTGAATCCTCGAATAGTAATCGTCGAACTACAATTTAAATCGCGTATTTTATTTATAGTTCTGAGAATCATAGTTTTATTTATAGTTCTGAGAATTATAGTTTTATTTAAAGTTCTGTGAATTATAAATTTTTATTTATAGTTCTGTGAATTATAAATTTTTATTTATAGTTCTGTGAATTATAAATTTTTATTTATAGTTCTATGAATCACAGTTTTATTTATAGTTCTGTGATATTCAGCATATTCAACTTTTATAAAATTCAATATAACTATTCAAAGATTCAATTTTAAAAACAGCCATTTGTGGAAAACCTCTCATCTCTTAGTTGCTGTTGAAGAGCAAAATTCTGGTCTCTGCAATGCCAATATCTTTCTAAATCTTGATCTAATTTTTATTAATTTGTAGTAATTTGTTGTTATAAAGCTACTTTTATGTTTTGTAGCATTTGTGAGAAATATTTGATAGTTTGGATTTCTATAGAGTACATAATATTTGGCGTTTCAATTTTATTTAAATTACCAATTTGAAAATGTTTTAGAATGAGTTCGATTTGGTCTCGGGCTTCAATTCTCAAGTACGTTGTGGAAAATGTCTTCCGGTATTTTCCTTTCGTACATGAATTCATGCATCAATTTTTTTTAAATATCATAAAATGGGGAAAGAAAATGGCTTTTCCAGAACTGATTCTTCAGTGAATAAAAACCGACTTAAAGAAATTAAAAAGAAGCATAGATTATATTGGGTTGAATAGTTAATATTAAATATCACATTTTTTCCATTTACTATTTATAACACTTCAGTATTTAGTATTAAATTAACTTTTTCTTGAACTTTAAGCCTCATTGAATATTATGTTGACATTGATAGTTATTAATATAATAGTAATTTCCCAAGCAATTTTGCTGAGAAAATGTTTACATTTCATTTTATATTTATTTTTTCAATGATACTTATGATAAACATAAAGATTTCACTGCAAAAAGCACAGTGTTGAAAGTTGATGACAGTCAACACGAAGCCCCCACTAGAAAGTGACACCGGAAGTGCACACGGGGCACGCGGAACCTCTGGAACCCTCTGGGCTCCCTAAGCACGTTTTTCCATTTAAACAACTTTGTCCACTGACTGGAAAACCCGTGAACTACACCCCGCTGAGAAAGCATTCCAATAACATCGCATACTTTTCCTTCTATGTGTAATATTGCATTCATTATTTTAAAAATTCTTAATATAGCAACACACAAACTTCAAAGCATACATCATAGAATACATATTAAATAATTTCATCACATCTCAATTACAATAGAACTAGCAATAGTTCTTAAAATGAATTGAATTCATTTTACGATTCAATTTTCCAACTATCTTTTATCATTAACATTTTACATGACATTAACAATATAAAAATGAAAATATTTTCGTCACACATCTGTTGGTAATAAAACATTACAATAATACATCAATCAATAGGGTATTTTCCGATTTAAAAATTCAGTTTTCAATATAATATTCAACATTTACGCAATATAAAAAACAGGTTGATTATAGATAAATTAATACGCAAGCGGAAACTCTAACAAATTTTTAACAATTTCAATAAAACCATTTCTTGCCAAGCCATTTGCGGTTAACTGCATTAACCCAAATGTCCCAAAGTTAGTTGAAAAATGCTTTTTACTGATAACTTTGTAAAGATTGCAAGCAAAAATATAGCGGCTTACTGTTCCTTTAACAAACCACATTCACAATTGTCATTTCTTTAAAGAATCTATTTTGATAAATTGGAAAACTTCCGTGTCCTGTATATAGTTGGTTTAGGTAAAATTTACCCATGCATCTCTTGAAGTCGATTTCGGGAATAAGCCCGAAAGTGTACCTAACTTCCAATAAGCCTTCCCATTTTTCTTGCCAATTTTGAAGAGGCACTACTTTAAGCCCTGACCTAATCCAGGAGTTTGGTATATCTTCATTGAAATCCACTTAGATTTTTTTCAGTTGCTGATTTGGTAACAGAATCAGCTTTCTCATTTCCAACAATCCCACTGTGCTTCTTTATCCAGTAAAGTCTGTAGATAGCTTTATTTTGAATCCACTTTTTAATTTCATGCATAATTTCACACTGAGGCCAAGGAAAATTCAATGACTGTAAGACGGATATAGAATTTATAGTATAATTACACTGGAAAGTCCGTAACACTCTGAAAATAACTTGAAATCTAACTCTGAAATCTTTGGTCTGAGTCATTTTCAAGTTCACGAGCAAATCACGATTTCCGTTTTGGCTGACGTCAAACAACTCAGACAGTTTTTTTTTATTATTAAAACTAAGCAGAAATGAAAATTAATTATTGGATCGTAAATTTCTCTTATTCATGCTAGATTGGAGTAAAGGTCAATAAGATGACTTCATCTGTGTCATTTCTTTTTAACTTTCATTATACCCTCTCAAAAAGTAAAGCAAAGTTATTTATAAGACGATTCATGGCGTGAAACCACTCATACAAGTTGTTTTTCAAATCTATAAATTATGTGAGTCAGCAGTTTCCCTTTTTCATTTATGCTGATTCACCCACATGGTAAAAAAAAATTAGGTTATCGTTTATGCTGTTTACTTTATATTTATAACGTCTATTTTTTACTAATTATTTTTATCCAGTTTTCCTAATTAGTTTTGATTTGAGTGTTGGTAAATGAGTTCTGTTTTTCTAGTTATTAATTTAGAATACTTTCGTTTTTGTTAAAAGGGTTCTTTTTTAAGATTTGAATTTATCGTACATGTTTTAATTTTGTATTTGGTAATGCAGTTTTTTCTGTTAGTGTATTTTGCATTATTTATTTAGATAACATAAAAGTAATTGATAAAAGTAAAGCTATGCTATTCATGTTATGACTTTAAAAGCCCGTCTTAGACGGGGACAAATATTATATTCTGTATAAATATTGATCTCACCTTGTAAATCTAAAGTCTCCATTATGGTATTTTTTATTCCCTGTGCTCAACAAGAAAAATTGTAGCTTCGTCGTTCAGTCTCCAAGAAAACTTACACTGAATTCGGCCTCCATAATAAATAACAGCGCCACAACCGACTCTACCATTACTTTTAGAACCATCAGTAAAGACATTATATTTATTCATTTTAATTTGATCTTAAAAATACCAGTATTTCATAATATTTTCGCATTGAGGATCAGTGCAAATAAAAACATTAACTTCATTTGACCTTATTACTTTTCCATCAATATCAATATTTTTAAAAATTTGAATTGTTTAAATTTCTTGACTTCAATTCTTGCCACTATATCAAGAGAAAGGCAACCCGCCAATACATGCATCACTACTGTTTTCACATTGTGCGGTAAGTTTTAGTTATATTATGGAGAGCACACCTTTGTATCTGAAATAAATTCCTATTTATATACATTGTTCCTAATACCATACTTCGTTTCCAAACAATATAAGCTTCTCAGTTGCTCTCAAATATATCTCCTTTATTATCCCATATTTCACACCCCACGTCGCGCGACAAATTTTAGCAATCTCTATTTGTATTTTAATAACCTTATTTCTAAGACAATCTAAATGTGGCGTTCAGGATAACTTGTAATCTATCACAAGCCCAAGATATTTAAACTCATTTTCAAATTTATATTCTTGCCTTGCCGTAAAATTGGTGGCCTTCTAGATACCTCTTTGGGGAATATAGTGTACACCGATTTGGAAGGATTTATCTGTAAACCATACTTCCCTGCCCAGTTCTCTACATGTTCAAGAACATTCCTACTAGACCTAGTAAATCTATAAGCTGTTGGCTCCTCAATTAAAATGGCAATATCATCCTCAAAAGAACTTTTGCATTGCCACCAATATTAGCTAACCTTAAAAGTCTATCCACTATCAATAACTACAAGATGGTTTCAAGGCAAGAGCCTTGTGGGACTCCAACACGGTATTTATATTCAATATCATTCTCTTTTTCAACGATGACAATAGTTGAGAGAAAACTACTTATCATTTTGATTAAATATCCAGGTACTTTTCCCTCTTCTAAAATTTGTATTAAATCCTTCCATTTTAATGTATTAATCGTATTTAGGTTAAAAACATTTTAATTATCAACATCGTTTAAATAAACTAATTATAAAATTAAATAATACAGCAATTATGAAACGCAATTGTCTCTACTTATAATAAGGATAATGTGTGTCCGTATGTATGTGTGTGTTCACGATCTACACGGCAGATCACGTGTTTACAGTCAACAATTAACGAAACTAGAGAAAGCAATTAAAGAAAAACAACCAGAATTGCGATTCTAAAAGGAATAGTGTTCTACCATGACAATGCAAAACCACATATGTTTGGGTAAAAGGTAGGGAATTATTGGAGCTTTACTAGGAAGTAATGCCCCATCTTTCATACAATGCACATCAGATTATTAATTATATCGTAGTTTGTAAAACCTTTTGATTGATAAAAATTTCACTGACGATGAGGATCTAATATCGCACTTGGGTTAGTTTTTCTTTATTGAGAAGGGGTCAGAAATTCTATGATCGCGGAAACATGAAGTTGCCAGAAAGATGTTAAAAAGATAATCGAACAACATGGGAAATAAATAATTGATTCAAGTAACTATTTTATTTCACACTGAGAAAAAGAAATTACTTTCGTTCCAACCCAATACACAATGCTGAAATCCATACCAATGTTTTTACTGTTATGTACATTTCATATTATCTTAAAATATACATTCAGCATAGATTATCCGAAACAATTCAAGACTGGAGGTGTTCAGATAACTTATTTTTCGGATAACTGATCATTTTTGAATAAAATTGTACGTGGCATAGGAGCATATGAAATAAAGAAATAGTAATATTTAACACAAAAGTGAATATATTTCGTAGCAGTCTTAGAAATATGTACCTAACACATAAAATAGTAGTACATTGAAGTAGATATATATTTCAGGAAAAGCATTCAAAAATTTCTTTTGCTTCAGATCTGAGCTTCGTTGTTTTTGATCCTATATTTCACACACTTATTAAAGACAGCAATTTGATAGCATCACATTCTTCTAGTTCTTCTAAACACTTCATAGGCGTCTTAAGGCGGTGAAAAGCTTCTTGTCTGGTCCTTTTTCTTCCTCGTCGTCTCAAGAGTCTTAGTCTCGATCGCACTGGCAATGATTCCATCAGTCGCCGGTACTTGTTAGCCAGGATCATCGACATAACATTAGAGCCAGTCTTGAATGTTTTCTTGGTCGCTTTCTTCAAAACCTGAAGATTCTCTTATCAGCCTAGCCAGTTTTGAATTTGAATTTGGCAACTAGAACGCTTTCGGTTAACCCATGTTTCAGCTGAGCAGTATTCGGATAATCAATGCTCTACTGCATATTACGAAGCATATATTTTATATTACTGCATATTATTTTATTACGAAGAGCATAATTAGAGCGCAGATGGTCTGCGCGGAATCAGCTGTTGTAAAGAATTTCAGAAGTTTAGCATATCAGTAAAAAATAGATTATAAAATTTCACCTTTTTAAACAACGTAAGCGCATTTTGCCTTTTGTTAAAATAATTGATAGATGATGCATGATACCTAAATATAAACACTTAATCTCTAACTGTAATTACGTAGCGCTTTCTCTTAAAAATTAGTAGTTCTGTGAACAGTAGACCTCGCTCCCTCCCCATATAAAAAAATCTAAGATTTTCTCTTTATCACATTTTTAAAAGCTTAGCAAATGTTAGTCATTGTGAAGACAGCATTCATTGTAGGGGCACCGGATATAATCATTTGACTCTCGAGGAGATACACTGGTGTACAAAAGTTTAGCACAATTCTTAAGGTGCAACAAATTTAGAGTTAATATGGATACAATTTTTTGCAATCAGTTGCTGAGAACCGTGTGACTTACAGTAGTCTGAGCTCACATTTTACAATAAAAATCTCGTCACGATGGCATTTAGAGTTGCGACCAGAAAGTGATGAAGATGAAAAGAGATTTCGACTCATCCCTTTTCACAGAAAGCTGATAACGAGATGAAACTTTCATCAATGGTTTTGTTTGATGTGCATAATATTTACATGCTTTTTTTAAAAAAAATAGCACAGCACGAATATTGGGAAAAATATAAAGGTTAAATATAATTCTTGGTGAGAGCTGTTTTTCCTGTTTACTTCCATCTAATCTTGTTTTCCTCTTTTCGTGAAAGGTTCTTCTGTGATTCTACAAAACGGTTCATATTATAATGTAAGGCTCAAATTATTTTTAAAGTTTATTTTGTTAATAAAAGAGTGAGTAGCAACGAAACATTAAGATTATGACATCAGAGTTGTAAATAAACTGTTCCTTTATCGCTGTGCATCGTTATCCGCATTTCGCAAAATAAATGTTATCTATTTTATAATCTTCGGCTATCTTTTAGTTCTAAATTTATATTTTAACTCATTCACCATTTAAACCATTTCTTTTATACCTTATATGGCGCAATCGGTAGGATTTTGTGTAGCTAAAGCAATTTACCACTTTTCTCCAGTAATGTTTTCAATAATCATTAAAATTCGGTGAGATTTTGTATAGTAAAAGGAGCCTTTTCCAATAGAGCGTCTTTTATGTAAATGTAATCTACTATGCTTTCGTTTCTCTTCAGTTTACGATCACTCAGATGAGCTAAAAATTCTTGCATTGTAATGCGTCTTTTAAATCTTGATGAGATAGAAGCTTTCCACTCAGACCAGTCATTATAACGGTAACTCTGAGTTGTTTGCCGCAATTTTAACTGATCCAGTAAGACGTGAAATAACATTTGTCAATATGAGTTTATTTGTCCAGTTTGCTACTATTGAAATTCTTTCAACTTCTTTTATCCACTCAAAAGCATTATCCATTATATTTCCTTGGAATATTTGAATAGAATCTTCCGTATAGTTAGTTGATGTAATTTGTATTACATTTGACGAATTTATTTGTCGTTCTAATGACTGTTTTTGTGATTCCATTAACATTTATAAGGAAGGCGAAATTATCCTGGCGAGATCGCATTTCTTGGCGAGAAGCGTCTAATAATTCCATTTAGGTTTAATACTTACAAGCGAATTTTTAAAGTACATTAGATTGCCGACTGCGTCATATAAGGTATAAAAGCAATGGTGTAGATGGTGAATGAGTTTAAATATAAATTTTGAACTAAAAGATAGACAAAGATTATAAAAATAAATAAAATTTATTTAGCGGAATTCGGATAACGATACGCAGCGATAGGTGAACTGTTTTTATTTACAACTCTAATGTCATAATCTTAATGCTCCATTGCCATTCACTCTTTTATTACCAACTAAATTAATTAATATAATAATTATATGTTATTAAAATAATTATTTTATTACCGAATTAAAATAAATATAAATAAAACATATACACCGTTTACTATTGCTTCAAGAAATATTTCTTCCAAATTTGAAGGAAATCGAACAACGCATTTGGTCGTAATCGCGTAACAAACAAATTTACAGACAGACGAAGTGCTAAATGCTAGAGTTAAAAAATATACCTTGCTTTACTAGGTCAACATCTTCATAGACGCTATATACATGGTTAGAAGAAAATAAGCCTATTTCACGACCCAAATATTGAATAGAATTGAAGCTATGAAACCGTTAAAATCTAGTCACCGATCCAAATTCTGCTGCTCTCCCATAAAGTATGTTGACAGTTAAATTTATGCGAATAGTGACTTTAAGTTGAAAATATTTGCGACACTCTGACTTTTAGATAAATATTAAACCAATCACTTTACCTAACTATTGAGTATCTGATTTTTACTTAATCTTTTGACTACGAAACGACTTTCTTTTCTGTTACATGATAAGTATCTGATGGCCCGAAAACGTGCAAACCGTCATTATAGAATTAAAACAATTTCTTTATAGATTCTACTCGATGAAAAAATATTCAAAACCAAGTCATTGATATATATCATCATTGTATATCATTAGTATAGTAATTAAACTTAGCACTCTACAAATAACGGATAATATGAATATAATCTAACTAATCTACTATTTTCCATGAGCAAGATGAATAACAGAAGCGTGGATTGTGTGGAAAAAGTGGGATAAATTTATAGACACCTAAGGTACTCCTAAGTAATTCCTAACTTTAGACAGCTATAATGAAATAAAAATTTAATTTTTCAGTAGAAAGCGCCCCCCCCCCGGGCGCGATCACTGAGACTTTCTTAATGATAAACGACAGTGCTTCCAAAAACACTGGACTCAGTTAATTGACAGAACCAGGGCCAGAATTCCCATAGGGCCAACCTAGGGTGTAGCTGTCAGGGCGCATAGAAAGAAATAACCACAGGATATTTACAAACTTTTCAATATTATTTTTAAAAGGCCATATAAAATGATGTTTTCGAAAGTTACATTCGTTACATTAAAAATACTGAACGATACATTTTTTTCGGCTTCTGTGGACCCTACCGTTTCTTGTCTTTGTACTTCCATGCATTAAAATCGATTTAATAAGATCTCTCCACTTCAATGGCCCTTCAAGCCTATTCACGGACAAAAGCGCGAGCGAAGAAGTTCTGGTAGGTATTTCAGGTGATTTCAAGAAATCCGATGAAGCATTTTTGCATTTGCTGATTTTATGTTACTTCACTAGTAGAGTAATTTTGAATTAAAAATTTAATATTGCTCAAAGATCATAAGGATTTCATTAAGTAGTTATATATGTTTCAAAGATAAACTATTTTTTATTAAATTTAAAATTGTATGTTAATTTTTTGAGAGGAGGCGTAGAATAGGCTTTGGCCTAGTACACAGAAATGTGTAAATCCGACCCTGAACGGAACGGTACAAGCCACAGATCACATTCTTCCACACATTTACATTTTTTAAAAACTCAATAAAATCCACCTACATCCCTAGTAGCAAAATGTAATCGGCCATTGAAAGGCCTTTCATCGAAACCCGATCACACAATGATCTGCCGATGAACGGATTCTTATCGTATAGGCATGAATTCTAGTCGGGAATTGCTCCGAAACGTCTCATCGGCGATAGTTGCATCGGATCATCGATATCCGATGAGTTTTGCTAGCCGATACGATAGGAAACCGAGGAGTGCGGTTTCATGGCGATGAATTTCCGATAACTTTTAGATGGATATACAAACAGATTTGGATGTGTGTACAATGAAAAATTGTTTGTTCAAATACATGTTTTTTTAATGAAAAAGATGGCCAGTAGATATTAGGTTGGAAAGGTTTTGACAATAACCACATGGATATCAAAAAATACCCAATTATTAATATTTTTATTTTATGGGATGCCAGAGAACAAGTGGCGGCGCTAACATCTTGGGGCCCTCCAGCAAAATGTTTGAGGGGCCCTCCTTAAAAAATAATGCATGACGCTTTTCCATAGTTCACATTTCCAGCTATTGAACAAATTATAATTATATTAGGGGAGTTGTGATACTTTAAATTCAAAATTAGTATGGCGAACAGTTTAGAGCGTCTGTTTTGAAAGAGGATGACTTTTTGCTTTTTGGTTTCTGTCTCATTAGTGTTTCTGTTGTTTTATCTGTTATTAAAGGTATCTGTTATGTTTTTCTTTTTTCCTTTTATCCTATTTTCAGATGTTGGACAAAATTCAGGAAACATAAAGGAATAGTTTTTGACTAATGGTCATTCCTTTATTCAGAAAATTTTTGTCCTGTTTTAGAGCTACAATGGCGTGTGGCCTCTGAGGAAGATTCGCCATTTTGGTTCTTTTCCAATTTTCTTCCATTTTGCTTTCATTCTAAGGGGCCGTTCAAATATTACGTAAGCATTTTTTTGGTATTTTTTGACCCCCTCCCCCCCTTGTCAGCAAAAATAAGCAAATCGCAAACCCCCCTCTTATAATTACGTAAGCAAACTGCACCTCCCCGTTCTTTTTTTTACAAAACGTATAACAATAATAATCTAATTTTAAAAATTTTAGGATTTAATTCAAATAAAACCAGCGGGAGTGACCTCCCCTAAACTTTCTCGTATACTTCTCAAACATTTGTCACTTCCCTTCCCCCTGCGTGGATAAAAAAATCGAACCTACTGTAACCCAGAATTCAATGACTATCAGAAGGTTTTTTATTGTAGATGATAGTGATAGTAAAATATTTAGGTGAAAAATCATATTGAAAGAGATGCGTATGTATTAAAAGTTAGCAATATTTATTTTCTATCAAACTGTAGCCAATGCACAAGCTCCGTGTGCAGAGGAGAAAACAGGAGAAGACCTCGTTCGTTAGCTTGCGCATACGCAGAGATTGCTTCCAGTACGCAAGTAAAACAGCGGAAAAGTGATGTAATCCTTCCGCGTGCACAGAGATTTCTACCAGTACGCATGCGTATGGAGAATCGGATTAGAAAAATTAATTATGCAATTTGAACGCCTTTTTCGTTACCGATTCAAACGAAATTTGGGCACAGACCTATAATTAATATTAGCAAACGTCATACCAATTTTTATTTATCTAAGCCAAAGGGTTTAGGAGATGTAATTTTTACAAGTACGCGATTATACAGACCGACAGACAGTCAACCCTTTGACGGATTTGGCCCAAAACTTTATACGGACCTACATTCATGATGATAAAACTGTGTACCAAATTTTATTCATCTAGCTATTCAAGTTTTTCAGTTATAGTGTTCACATGACCGCGGACAGACAGACTTCCCGTGGACGGATTTTGTCCAAAATTTGACACAAACCTAAAATTTATGTTTAAAGATCACATACTAAATTTCATCCCTGTAGCTCTAATACTTTTCGAGTTATCGTGTTCACAGACACACAGACAGACATAATTCCAAAATTGTGTTTTTCGGACTCAGGGAGGTCTAAAACATGGAAATTCGTCAAAATCTCGAGTTCGAATTTTTTGACGATTACAATTTTCTCTTTGTATACTTCGTGTACGAGAAAGTAAAAACTCTAACTCAGCTTAAAATGAAAAAAAAAAAATTAAGTTTAATTTCCTTACAATTTCAAGTTTAAGCTTACAAAAATCAATTTTCTTTTGCCAAATTTACCTTTTTTTTCAAATTTAATTTTTTTAAATTAAATTATTTGTGCAAGTT
Source organism: Araneus ventricosus (assembly GCA_013235015.1). NCBI lineage: Eukaryota > Metazoa > Arthropoda > Arachnida > Araneae > Araneidae > Araneus > Araneus ventricosus. Next base: position 77,207 of record BGPR01003346.1, on the reverse strand, counting down.
ACAAGAGATTTTTGGAAATAAAGTGATTTTAATATCTTACGTAAGCATCACTCATACTCCCCTTCCTCCCTTGTCAGCAAAAATAAGCAAATCGCATATCCCCTCCCCCCCCTTGGGTGCTTACGTAATATTTGAACGTCCCCTAATTGTAATTTTCGTTCTGATTTGCTTTTTTATGTTTTATATTAAGGTTTTATTAATGTTTATTTTTTATAATTTTTAACTTAATTTTTGAAGTTCTAATTTAGTATGACGAAACTTTACAAAATTATACAGCTGATTTATTTGACATGTTTATTATGAACTCTCCACTGATGACTCACAAAATATAGTAAAAAAATGTATTCTTCGTTACATTTTCGGAAAGAAAATCCTTTTTGTTATAGTTCAAAAATTATTAAAATAACGTTTCTGTGACTCAGACAATTTTTAATTTGACGCCTCAATCAAAATTGTCGGAATTTTCTTTTTTTGCACTTAGATAGAGTACAGCGCATAACATTTTTGGTTTAATGCGTTACAGTTAAAAGTTGCAAAGCTCCATGAACAATAAATTTTAAAATTTGATAAGCTTTAACTCTTGATAAAAATTGTAAATCATCTATAATGTTACAGTTGACATAATTGTTTATAATATATTTTTTGCTAGCAAAAAATTTTAATTTTCAGTCCCCTGTCGGAGGACCTTTATGTCCCGGGGCCTCTCTGCCCTATATTGCGGCCAGTGCAAAGAACCCATACGTTTTTAACGTACAAAGCAAAGCTTTACGCATAAATGAGCTTTATGCCAACATTCCCATAAAAAAATCCAGATTGCTAGGAGGTGCAAATCCCTACATAAACAAGTTTTATACATGGAAAATTCATGCACATTGAAAAAATATGGATTGTGAAGGGAAAATAGGAATTTTAACAATTTTTATATTTAAGTGAAGACATTCTGCAAAAAAGTGTCCTTCCTTGTTTTCGTAGCATCAATAGTTTAGAAGATACAGGGGGATTTAAAAGTTAATATTTCTTCAACTCCTTATTGTAATGGTAAAATCGATTGTGAGAAATCAACAATCCTCAGGAAAACCTCTTGCCTATATAATAATTATACAATGATAGTATTGTATGTGTCGGAGAAGGGGTGACAAACCCATTTGATGAACACTTATGCACCCTTCCGTCCTCACATCCGTTCCAATTCACAAGTCCCCTTCTACTCTGTTCCAGTCAACGAATTGTAAATTTAAAAAATGGTGTAGTTTTTAAATTCAGCACATTTGTTGTGGAGACTACCCTAAACGACATACTAAAAGTCCCCGCTGGTGGAGAGTGCTCAGGGGGTACAGGGGGATTGAAAGGAAATATCTCGAAATCTGTGGATCCTAGCGAAAAAAACTTAATTATAAAATTAAACTACACTAAATTTCCTTCAAAACTAGTCTTAAATGTTTTGTAGCATAAAAGTTTAGAAGATACAGGGGATTTAAAAGTGAATTTTTATAAAATTCCTTATTGTAATAGTAAAATCAATTAAAAGTTCTGAAGCACCAACCCTCAGAAAGACCGCATGCCTATATAATAATTTTAAAAGGGTGGGTGTATGTGTCGAGAGAAGTGACGGTATCAGACGGGGGGCGAGAAACCTATTTGATGAACAGTCGTGCTCCCTTCCTCCCCTCACGTCCGTTACCCACCACCAGATCTCTTCTACTCAATCTTTTGGTTCTGTTAACGCTCCAAATAAGTGTATTTAAACAGTATAATCTAAATCTACACATCTATGCCGAGTTTAATTTAAAAGCTCTCAACCAGTCTGTCACATTTCGAAGGAAACATTTTCTTGCCATTGAAGAAATAAGACCAGGCATGTTCAAATACTAACACAGAAAATGGCTGTTAAAGGAACTGAAACGAGAGTCGCTACAGGGGATGCTGATGCTTATATTGTGAGATCTGGGTTACAGAGAGCAACTTCTCATCCCAAGGGAAAGACATAGAAATAGTCGTGCTACTGATTGCTTTGGCACCCACAGAAAGTAACATTTATTTTACTGTAGCTTTCTGTAGCATACTGTAGCTTTCTAAAGGAGTAGAGCTGTAACGAGATGTTCTCACATATTAATCCAAATATAAACTGGCAGACATGACACAGACTGACAATGAACTCGAGGTCACAGACAGAGGGAATTGGCGCGCTTTTCTAGCGCTTGCGCGGAAAGAGTCGGAGAGATGTATCGGGACAAGTGTTGCTTGCCACATCACGGCCAGAATAACTACAATAAGCAAGATTAAGCGTGATTTAGAGTTGCAAGCGTAAATTGCACTTAAATGTTAAATAACTTTTCAGATTTAATTAAGTACTGCGTACTTTTATAACATGGTAAAACCCTGAATTTTCACGAAACTTAAAAATTTTTAAACCTAAAACGAGTACTCAAACTAAAAAGTGTGAATTTTTTAAATATTTCTTCCATTATCATGCAACAAAATTGAAGTTCTTCGATGTTATTAGGAACCAAACACCGTAACCTGTATAATTTTAGCGTAAAAGTAAATTTTAATATTTTTTGTTTTCTTTTTCAAACTTCAGGCCTCTTGCGTGAACTGAAGAGTAAAAGTACAATTTTTTCCATATTTTTACGTTGATTAGCATGGTAATACACAACGTTTTCGCCAAATTAGAATTTGATACTAGAAAATAGATTTTTTTGACGAATTTTTAAATATTTTTGTTTTTTGTATTTTTTTCCAAACTTTAGGCTCTTTGCGCGATTTTAAGATTAAAAGTAGAATTTTTTAAATATTTTTGCGTTGATTAGAATGGTAATGCACAAATTTTGCGCCCTATTTGAATTCGATACTCGAAAATCGTTTTTTTTCCGACCCACCTTAGTGTACATTAGTACTGAGAAGACAAAGAATATCTCTACTAATAATAAAGGAAAATGTGTGTGTGTCTCTGCTTGTGTGTGTCTTGGCCCTCTGCAGGCCAGACTTCCGGACCTAGAGCTACGAAATTTGACACAAATATACTTTGGAGGGTGGGAATGTGAACCTCTTTAATTAATTAACCAAATTTTAATTAATTAAAAAAATTAAGCGATATTTTGTTGTTTTCAAATTAAACCAACTTTCATAAAGATTACATCTCAAATTTACTTTTTACGCTATCTGAAAGCGCAAGAAATTCCCTTTTCAATGATATTAATTAAGTTGCCGTACAATTTCTTCTCTAATTTTAATAATTTTAAAAATATTTTTTCGCATAATTTACTACAATACTTTTCATTGTTGAAACGCGATTCAATCCATTTTCATTGTTTAAACAAATATTTAAATGCGTGCTTCTCTTTCATTGTTGAAAGCTAAGGTAATATCTTAATGTTTAATGATATGCTTTAATCAGCATATATTTCATTCATCTAAAATGCTGTTGGAAGCAAAATATGCTGCTCCATTTTAAAGTTAAAATTAAATGCTTATTTCGAAAGAGGAATAAGAGAGTGAAGTTGATGCCGAAAATGTGCACAGACAGTTACCTGACTCCTTTGGGGACATTGATGCAGACAACTTACAGAATAGTTGCAAGGCTACTGAAAGAACATTGGTTAAATGTCTATCACAAATTGAAATTTATAAAGTACTTTGTTAAGGAACCCATGAGTATCAAATTATACATAAGAGATCAATTGAAATTATATTCTCAGCGAACAAGCTGGTCGACGAAGACGGCTAGTATTCAATAATTATGGACAAGTTCGTATGTTCCATATCATTGGTGTGGAAATGTTTGAACAATTCCACCCTTCAACTGTCGGTTGAAACATTCTCAGTGTTTCATTCTGTCGCTTTGAGCGGTGAATTTTAGTTAGAAATACGTGCGAACTAGCAGGCATCTGAACGACCTGCAAATGTCCGAAACGTTATACCGCATGGCCCGTCATCGCCGCACTATTAGGCACTACCATCGGATTTTTTAAATTTTTTGCACCATTTTTGAAATTGTAACCGTGGGATGCTCTCTTTCAGAAAACGGAACATTTCGGTTTCCCGAAGTTGTGCTTGGGGACATCGGGAAAGGTCTCCTAAATAACGGGACTTAGGGTCACATTAGTTATTTCTTCACAATTGGGATACTTACAACAAAATGTTGTATTTTGACAGAACTGTTTTCTACCTCACTGGACACGTTCTGCACGTGTATGACTTAATGGAGTGTTTCGCAAACTATGGACTGATCGTGGTTCATGCCTGATGATCTACAATCGCTCGACATAACTCCAATGGATTTCTTCTTGTGTCTTTATGTGAAAGACATTGTTTATCAAACACCTGTTTCTGAAATTTATAATTTAATTTAAAGGATACAATTAGCAATCCTCACTGTAACTTCTTAAATTAAAAAATACTTGGCGGGAAATCGATAGCAGATTGAATATTCTTTGAGCTACTGAAAACGCTCACGCTGAGCTACATTTAAGGTAATCTAAAAAAACTGTTACATACATTTTTCCTGCATTTCCTTCCACCTTTTTGTATTTACCTTTATAGTCGAATTTCGAATTAGTTTATACTTTACTAATGTTTAGAACACTGAAGATCTTTCTCGGACAAGCTGCATTTACGCCTGTTTATTTTGTTTGAAGCGAAGGCTCTTAAACAATACGATACCGAATTTCACACTGTCAAAATTACCATCAGCAACCGAGCGAAAAATGTATATTTTGATTTTTGGCCTTATCCATTTGACCGAACCTCACAGCAATAAATATATTTCGAAGGTTCATAGAGCTTTATTTAAAAAGTTTTTGGCAAGAGTTGTAAATTTTTTTGAGCTTGTATTCTTGCTAAAATATTTCGAGAGCGGGGGGGGGGGGTGAGAGGAGAGTAGCGAGCTAGCGTTTTTAATAAGTATTAAAAGTATTAAAACAGAAAGTTTTATGAAGCGTCTTCACATTAATCGTCTTAACACTTAAAAGACCTGTGTTGCCTTTAATCAACATTCCCAATTTTGTCTTCTAAAATCTTGAAAATAAGACTGAAGCTCTAATACCTGTTGTTGCTACATACTTAATTATTTTAAAATCAATTTATAACATATAGATGGCAGGTTCAGTGCTGATAAAAAATAAAAATAAATTGGTATTTTTCACTTGGGACTGCATCTTTTTAGCTTTGTTTGTACGCTTTAGAATACCATATTTTATTCTACAATGTTGAAGGTAATTCCTTATCCTTATTATTATTTATTAAATTTCATCTGTGTTCTGGTTGACATTATAGAATTTTATCAAGGAAATGTTTTTCTGAAATAAAGCCCAGTGTTGTCGGTTGGTAACAAATTGTTTTTAACCATAAATCATACTTAAAACAAATTTTGATTTTTTTTTAGAAGTATTTTCCCATTCTTTATTCAAGAAATGAAAGACAAAATCATTTAAAAATTATTTTAAAAAATCGTGCTTTTAAGTGTTAAATTAATTAAAAAATATCTAAAGACTAAAAAGATATAAGAGAAAGCATTGGGATCATAGTAAAAAATTCGACGTCTTCATTTTTCATCCATATCCGTGTCTAGACCTGCTGGAGTCAGGAAAAATTTCTTTCAGATTTATGTTTGTAGATGAACACAATAACTGGAAAGTAAAGTGAGTTAAACAAATAAAATATAATATATGGTCTTGATACTTGAAGCTCTAGAAAAAAATTAAATAATTTAAAGATTACAAAATGCAATTTCATATTATAAAGTATTTGTAAGATTAATCAAGAAGGGCAATAAAATTAGTTAGACACTTTATACTAGTATTTTGGGGACTAGTACATACACTTTGAATGAGCAAATACTCAAACTGCCTGCAACGATAACATGTCTATAGCAATATTTTTTCTAGATCCATACCATATCGTTTGAAAAAGATTTTACTGTACAACTATTCGTTTTTAATGAGTTCTCCAATTTCTCTGTTTATTATTTGTGTTTATGAGATAAATAAAAGCCGATATGAATCGATTGATGTTAAAAGGAGACTTCTGCATTCTCGGTGGAAATTTTATTTTTATTTTCGTTTTTAATTTGATGAAGGTGAATGAATCTTTGGTGTGAAAACGGGGATTCTACCATTCAGAGCCACGTTTTGGTACAGCATCAAAGTTTCCATTTGATGTTAGAAGAAGGATTCTTTGCAGAAGCGCCCTTTTAACATCAATATAACAGTTCTCTGCTAGATGTCAGAAGTCTCCTTTTAACATCATTCGATTCATATATTACCGACGCCTGGAAGAAAATTAATTTGTTAGATAGGATAATTAGTTAGAATTTCAGGGAAACTTCCTTTACATACTCCAATTAGTTTATTTTTGTATTGCTGATAGTTTCCTGAACAGGTAGATAATAGAATCTCATTTTGCCATTAAAATCAGAAGGTGTTAGAGACGTTGCTATTTAAAAGATTGGGATACCACTCCCACTTGAATGATTAGCACCGAATTCAGTTCTACTTTAATTTCTTGCTTTATTTGGAGAAGTTTATAGATCATCATTTAATGTACTTATTTTTTTAATACAGCTTTTATTGGAAACTCTGTTAAGGTGTTGCCCTGGAATCAAGTCCCTTTATACACTTCTAAGAACAAAGAAAAATGTGCAAGCAGAGGTTCGAAAAGAACAAATTTTCAACAAAAAGGTATGAGAAACAGAAATTTCATATCTTACTCTTAATGTTAGCTCAGTTGTTAAAAATGTAACTAATCGTGGCTGAAGTAGCGTCTAAGCTAAACAGCAGCCGTTAATGTTTGAACACAGAGAAAGACGGTCCAAAATCTGGAGGTTATTTCCCAATAGATCTTAAAAATAAACGTACACCATTTATTAATTATATAATACGTATGTCAAAATCATCTTTTACTAGTAACGTTTTTATGAGATGTTCTTGTACGTGAATGAAAATTAATAAATGGCAAAAAAATTTTAAAAAATTACAAAGGAAAAAATCCTCAGGAAATTCTTTTACGATGAGAGCACTATTATAGAGTTACCTAATGAGAACAAATATTATTAGTTATTCTTTTTTGTAAATAATTTTTAAAATTAATAGTTTCAAATTAAATTAACAATTTATAAATATTTAATTTAAAATATTAATCATTTTATAGAAAAATAGTTGTTTATTTAAATCGCCCTTGAATTACAGTTATAATTTAATTTTTAAACAGTTAAATAATTATAAATACATTATTTCCCGACCAAAACCAGTTCCGCCAGGCTAGATAAGAAATTTTGTAATTACTTTAAAGGAATCATTCAAAACTTTTAATGACATATAATGATAATAGTAATTATACTTATTATTTAACATAATTAAAGTTGTTTTTATGATTATTTAACTTTTAATAATTAAAACATGATTATTCATATATCATATGAATTAAAAATTATTTAATGCTTAAAAATTATTTATATTTTAATAAAAGATGTTTATAATTTTTTTAATTTAATGAAATATTAATTTAAAAAAATATTTTCAAAAAAGGAAACGGAGGCAGGAACGAACCCTAGGCAAAAGGATAGCACGCTAGTACTCTACTGACCATACTATTCGCGCATCAACAACGATGACAACTTACTGGTATATAAGCTATGCCGAAAGTTTGAGGACCATTGGCTCACCATTGCGCTTTAACATTTTAATGGATGAACACCCTAAATTTATACTATTAATATACCAAGTCTATATATATATATATATAATCCCAAACTGAATTTCCCAAGTCGTGCCCTTCCCTTGTTAGTTGCAATCGTTTAATCATTTTACATTTAAATCCGCATACCTTCGGAGACCATTTTGAGAAATAACATTAAAATAAATAGTGTAATTGCATTTTATGATCAATATTGCATAAAAACTACAATTTAAGGAATAAAAACTTTTAAAACTATCACAGATTTTTTAAAAAGTGAAATTTTAGAGCCAAAATTTAAGAAAAATTTACAAAAATCTGTGATGCAGTTAGACAAAATTATATAAATAAAATTGCAATTAAATTATGTTGGGATACTTTAAACACATTTGTCTAGAATATGTACTAGAATCTAAAGTAAATTTAAAAAAAAATTTTTTATAAATTTTTGAAATGAACAATGCAGAATTTTCAAATATTTAGACATCAGTCAACACAATAACGGGCTATAAAATTTAAAATTATGAAGCGTTTATAATTATTCTAGTACATTTTCTAGAGAATAATATATGAAATCTGCATACCAAGTTTGAAATGTTTATCACAAAAATAATTTCAGATATCATGTCACAGAAGAATTGAATGAATGGAAATTTTGTGAAATTTGATTTATATTATGATTAAATAGAAAACCATCAACATTTTTTGCAGCTTCCTTTTACTCTTAGTTGGCAAAGTAGATGTCGACAACTCTTTTTTCCCTTTTATTTCCATTTTTTACGCCAGAGGCTTTCTTTTTGGAGTATCTATTGCCCTTGAACTTTGAGTTTCGTTGACGTGTTCCATCGCTTTTTTCGCCATAGCTTAAATATCTCTAGCAGAAAAATATAGCACGGAAGGCGAGTAATAACACGAAATCGTTCTCAAATGTATAAAAAACCAAACAAGAGAAGTGGTTGCCAATATTTTCCAATGAAATTGTTGATGGAAACATTAAAAAAATAATTAACAAGCCATAAATAATTAAAATTAAATAAAATATTAATTTATATGGTTAAACGTACTGAAAATTGTTTTCCAATCGTTCTACTTCCGGTTATTTTGAAGGAACTTCGGGTTTCATTTTCAGCTCTCGAGGTTTATATAAAAGGCTCTAGTTTTCTTTCTAGGTGTCTTAAAAAGAAAATGAAAACAGATTTGAAAACTGAGCTTTCATATAAGACAATAAAAAAAATGTGAATTTTGGTCGAAAATTGATTTTCAACGTAGGCGGATACCTTAATTAACCTTCTGGGGTGTGAAATTGAAGATTTAATCCCATTTTCTTCAACAATTATTGTTCCTAGTAGAACCGAATTAGTTGTATGCCGAAGAATGAAGCTGCGTTCTTTGGCTTTTGTGGCTAAAGTAGCCCTTCCTTTATTTCCTTTATTCATTTATTTATATTATTGGTGCACATTGTGCAAAATATTATTCATAACTTTAGGACAACTATTAATTTTTTTTCATTTTTCCACTTCGAGAAATTTTTAGATTTCAAAATTTTAACCTTCTCAATTTATACCTTGTTAAGATATGATGCTCGTCACATTTTACAAAAGAGTTACTCAGATTTAATTTTAATTTACTCAGCAATAACCACAAACACTTACATAAAAATTTCCTGATTTACATTCTAGATTTACGAAATACAAATAGGTGTAGCTATTCATGTGACGCAGTAATAACTGCGACTTTTCACGAAACTGGAAAATTTGCATAAGATACCTGACACATATATTTTTTTAATTATAAAAGCATCATTACTATTGCTAAAATTTGATTTTCAGAAAGATATTTGTAATCAAGTAAATTTTATGCTTTATTACTGGTGAGGCTATTCAAGTGATCGGGACTATATGTTTTCATTATAGGGGTCGTAGTTATTGTCATAGCTTACCTTCACCGTTAACTTGTTGCCGAGGCTGATACAAATTTCCGGTTAAATTTTGTTATTATAAGTTTATTTTGGTCCGGTTTATTTTGTTATTAGTTTTGCTTTTTCCTAATTCTCGAACTGTTTTCTTTTTGGGACTTTTTCTTCTTATAAAGAATTTGTATTCCTGCACTATTACACTTATAATATGTATTTTAACTCTCCTTTTTAAAAACTAGCAGTATTTTTTGTCCAAACAATTTTAAAGTGATTAATATATAACTTGCTTTTGACTAGTTACCTACATATTAACCAACTACATATCTAACTAGTCACCAACTTACTTTTTTTCAATTGAGATATTATTTAACCATCATATGTACCGGAATTAATCCACTAATTTTAGAAGGGGACTTCTTACATTTTAAAATTATACAGGGGAAGAAAAAAAAAATGGGTTCTAAACAACATCGAAATTAAAGTGCAAGATATTTATTTATAATATGTACAGGAAATAAATTATTATAAAGTCAGTAATATCAATGAAAAACTTAACTAAAATTCATGACATATTTATTTATGAGTAAGTTTTAGTGAGCATTTATGACTCAAAATAAAATAAAATTTAAAAGTTATTCGTTTGCAAGTAAAACTCTAATTTATAATAGAAAAAAAAAATTCAGGATAAAATAATTAGAATCTGGGAATATCAAGGAAACTCAAATAAAGTTAAAAATTAAATATTTACTAGTAAAATTAAATTTGAAAGAATCTAATAAAATTTTTAAAAATTCCTTTTTAAGTGAAATTCAGATTTAAAAGAAAGTAAGTCAGGGGAAAATTGATTATGAAGCCTGGAATATCAGTGAAACTCCAAAGAAATTTAAAGCTTATTTATTTCCAAATAAATTTAAATTTGAAAAGGAACTGTTAAAAAATTCTGGGAAAAATAAATATAAAGCCCGAAATATTAAATAAAATTCAACATTTTTTTATTTGCAAATAAATTTAAGCTAAAAAAGCAAAATAAAATTTAAAAAATTTGCAGTTTTGAGCAAAATTTAGATTTAAAAACATAAAAATAAATAGTAAAAAATGTTGCGTAACTGAATTTTAGTCCTGTTGAGGGTCACTTGAAGATCCTCTGGGTAGGTTTGGATTTCTGGACTAAAGGGATGGTGTTTTTCTGGATTGTATTTTATAGTTTTTCCGATATCATATATTTTGCTAATCATAATCGTTCTCTCGGTCGTCATAGGTTCAGTTCTTAAATTTATTTCTATGTTTCTAAAATGAAATTTATGTTCTCTAATCCCATTATTATCCTTGCAAGTAGCAATCGGTAGTTAGAGCTGGTGTACTTTAGATGACGATAAGAATGAATTAATTTTCAGAAATTTTAAGAATTAATAAAAAATCACAGATTTTGTTGATCGGTTTGCGGTAATATTTAAAAGTTACTATCTATTAACAACAGCATCTTTACGAAATTTCAGAATTATAGGTTAATATCTTCTGCCGCTTCAACGGCGTTGAATTTTGGAAATTAAAGACGAATTTTTAAATAAATACACGTTTTACTTATATCATTATAATACGAATAGAAACTTGATTCAACCCTTGAATATTCAGAATTACAAAAGCATTATCTTTTGGACTCAAAGTGTGACATTTGTTTTCTGGATTCTAGTGTAGCTCTGAGAAATCCATCCCTGTTCTGCTATCCAACTCTTTTTCTGGAGGCTTCAGTGACGAGTTTCACAATTCTCTCAACTGCTTGCGTGTGTGAAGGAAATTTATTAAAGTTCGAGCCGTCCATTGGCACATCGTCCTGTATCATCTTCAGAAGTTCATGAGAACTGATCTATCTGAGAACTGGAGGCGGTGTGACATTACAAGCTTGCCAGTAAATGTGATCAACATAGTAGATCTACTCTGTAGCTCGAACGTTAACAGCAGGAATAACGAATCTACGAACACATTTACAATCTGGGCCAATTTCCTTTGCCTTGATAGTCCGCCGAGGTGCAAGGGCTCTAATATGGCATCTCTAATCAGTTAACATAGCCAGAAGCATGTTTTCTGGAGCCGCAAAGTAATCGTTGCGAGAAATAACTGGTTTAATTATATCACAATACTTCTTAGGCAAGTATCGAGATGAGCTGATGAAATGACACAAGTGTCTAGCATCATCCTTTATGGAATGGTGAACCTTAATTCGGAACCATGAGGGTGCGTAAACTCTTAGAATGATTACAACCAAAGTTATCAACTCATTTTATGGGTTTGATGTTCATATATAAAGCCTCAATATTAGATTTGCAGTTGTTAGCCAGCGGGCCAACTTCAACGTGCCTGGTTGACGCTGCGCTAGATCTGAAAAAACAAAGCCAGAACTAATAGATGTGCTAATGTCTAATAAGTATTTCTGATCACAACTTAGGTTGGTGGGATAAATACCTGTTAAATCGAATTCAATACTAATAAAAGCAACACGTGGCAGCTTCTCGCATCCTTTCAGGTTTCGTCCAATGTCTCTGGTGTAAGACAAGGGACCAGAAGACTTGAGCTCAAATAGGTGTCGTAATGGAAACTCGTTGAAATGAAGTAAGCAGATAATCCATTGGATTGGTCGATGAAGTTTCAATTCATACCTGAGAATTACACCAATGAATACTCCAGTGTTCACGAATGTGCCGTCACATCCCACAAAAATAAGGTTGCTAAAATAATCCAATAGTGCATTGGTTACATATTCATATATGCTGAAATTGACCCAGAAGGAAATTGCGTTCGTAGATTCCTTATTCCTGCTGTTAACTTTCGAGCTACAGACTACGTAGGTCTCATTGACTGGCAAGCTTGTAATGTCACAACGCCTACAGTTCTCGGAATGATCAGTTCTCATGAACTTTTGAAGATGATACAGGACGATGTGCCAATTTACGGCTGGGACTTTATCAAATTTCTTCACACACGCAAACAGTTTAGAGAATTTGAAACTCGTCACTGAAGACTCTAGAAAAAGAGTTGGACCGCAGAACAGGGATGGATTTATCATAGCTCAACTAAAATCCAGGAAGCAAATGTCACAATTTGAGTTCAAAAAATATTACAAAAATAGTGCTTTTGTTATTTTGTATGTTTTAAATATTGAATAAAGTTTCTATTCGCATTATAATGGTATAGGTAAGTAAAATATTTGTTTAAAAATTCTTCCTAAATTTCCGAAATTCAGCGCCGTTGAGGCGGTATAAGATATTAACCAAAAATTCTGAAATTTTGTAAAGATGTTGTTTTTAATAAATAGTAACTTTTAAACACTACCGTAAACCGATCAACAAAATCTGTGATTTTTTATTAATTTTTGAATTTTCACCATTTTTAGTCAAATTTTCTCAATTTTCTGCCCGTTGAGGCGACAGAAAATATCAATTCAGAGTTATACGATTTTGCACACTTTTTAATGATGGGAGTTCGCAACTTTTCCTCACTACCGTAAAAAGATCTAAGATACTTCGACTTTTTCGGCCCGCCCTAATGTATACTGTTCATCTACCGATGAACAGCAAAATCGATGTTCAAAGGGTTCTTGTGATTAAATTGAAATCATACAATCAGTATTCCAGGCGAACAAGCTGATTTCAAAAGGGGGCTAGTAATAAATAAATGAATTTGAAACAGTTAAAGCTCTGAGCCACTGATTTTGCCGTCTGAAGGCTTATGTTCTTAGTTCTAGATAACATTCATTTTTGTTTTTGCTGTTTCATTGAATTCTATGTGACGCATTTTTAAAACAACCTAAACTTTAAGAGCAGATCTCCGAACACTGAGATTTGGATTAATGGTTCCCTCATGCAGCTGAGTGCTAAAAAAACATGTCGAAAAAGAGTTTAATTTTTTTTTAACTTAAGGAGATAATTATTGAGATCTTTGAATCTCTTAAAAAAGGTAGTACTTGATATTAAAAATTTCTAAAATTAATGAAATGGGTATTTTCATGTTTACTGAAATGCATTTCTTTATGTGTTTTTCAGATATTTGATAAACTCAAAAAAGAAACTCCAGAGTTACTCCGAAAAGTTCGCGTGATATCTGGAGATGTTTCTCTGCCGAATTTAGGCATGAATGAAGATGACACGCATATGCTTCTTGAAGAAGTGTCCATTGTATTTCACTGTGCTGCTGTTGTAAATTTTAAGAAGCCTTTGGAGTAAGTTTACAAGGAATTGTCATACTTTTGGATATTAAGCTCTTAACAAAACTGAAACAACATTTTAATGACGTTTAATGCTTTCGATGCGGATTTTTAAAAACTAAAAGAGCTTTTTTTCATTTCAGTGCAAATTTACAATCTGAAGCATACACCGTAATCCGAGATCACTTTACACCGATTTTCATGCGACTTTTTTTTTGCGAGTATTTCAAGATTTTATTGCGTGCATTTCCCTTAAAATAAGGAGGTTTTATCATATTTAACCTCGTTTGTGACTAGCAGATAAATGTTTTGCAGCAAACTTTGAATTATATAGAAATTTAATAATAAATAATATTTTTCAAAATTTTGGTGCAAAGATACTTCATAGATGGAGATACTTTCCTCTGTTTATTTTTACAGTATATTTTAATATAAAAAAACACTGCAGTGTAATGTTAAACATATTTGCATCTAGGGTAGAAATAAAAAAAACTAGGTCATGAAATCTAAAAAAGATATTTTTAAAACAAAATTATATATATTTTTTGAAAATACATATTACCAATATACAATTTTCTTCAGTTTCTTTTTTTAATATTCTAATGTTACCGGGTGTTTCATAAATAAATCTATCTATTATCACATCTTTCTTAGTAAGGTAAGCGTTTATTTTCCTTTTTAAAGACCCGCAACGCCCTTTTCCGCTGCATTGGAGAAAGACAGAAGTCTTTCAATTTCCCTTACATGAATATTCCATCTTTTATAAAAGTTATTCGCTTGGAAATTCAGAAAACGGCTTCTGCATCCTCAAGAGCACACTCCCCAGGTTAAGTGGAATTAAGGCTAGCTTCTAGGGTTTCCGGAGAAAAATTAATATATGAATTAGCTCCTACTACCCTGGGAATCTCTGCTACATAAGCAAGCAGTGTTCTTATTATTTATTAAGGCTAAATATATCAAAATTAAATTAAAAATAAACTGTCTTACTTTTCACCGCACATTTCCATTGCGCAAAGAAAGTATCCTTTTTGGTGTAAAACTTCTTCATATCAGAAAAAAATTAATTGAACTTAACTAACAAGTATAACAGGCATTCATTGTAACAGGATGAAAGCTAGTTTTATCGTTTCTCACATTGAAACGCTCTTCCTCTCAGAAATTTTCTTTTTTCTTCATCAGAGACAGATTTTTAAAGCCTAAACATTTTCACTGAGAAGCTGGTTCAATGTTTTCATTCTTCTGTAACCTCCTGAATGATTGTCATATACGTTAATGGAATGAAATACACTCGTCAGTGTTGCAAACGGAAGAGAAAAAACACCATAAACTTATCGCTAAACAGTAACCTCTATTTAAATTTTCAATACAAATTTTATGACGGTGCAAAGTTACCTCCACTGGTGCAAAGTAGATACGGATTACGGTATGTCCAATTGAACCTATGTTCTGGGCATGAATGTTCAGTATATGATCAGTGATTATTTCAATATTTTCTTGGTTGCTTGCTGCATTTTGCGCGCTCCAGAAGTTTGGTTGTATCTCTTTTTTTAATTTTATTCTTAATGATCTATGTTTTTACGTTTAATATTAATATTTTATTTGATTATCAGTATATGACAAAGTATATTCAGATTCTGTACCCATGTTTTTTATTACATGTAATAACTAACGCTCTAAATTTCACATCTCTTCCGTTGTTTCATATGCATAATTCAGGAATGGGGAACGTGCGGCCTTGTACTTGTTTTGTAAATAAAACAATATTTACGAATTACTTGCTATTTTCATTTACTAATGTATAGTTTAAATACCTTAAAGTTCTGTACATTATGTCGTGTTGTTTTTATCTTTAATTCGTAATTAATTACTTTTAATTTAGATTTCAGCAAAAAGCTTATGCAATCAGGATCCAAATAAAGGATCTAATACAAAGTACAATCAAGTAAATTAAGCAATCCGCGTTGTGTTCAAAAATATTTTAGCAATAACCCCAGGAAGTAACATGCACAGACATAATTTTAAAAGGTAACACCAGACCTGGATGATCCGTTAGGATATAGTGAGGAATAAAATTTAAACATGAACAAATGACAGAGACTGTTATGATAAATTAACTTCTGTTTATTTAAGAACCTTTTTAAAATAAAATTATTTAGTGGGGCATGACATGATATAAGGGAGCACATTTACTAAAAGTCTGGATTAACACACAATTTTTGATGGATCAAGAAAAACACATTACAGGCTGAATTTGAGTAGTGACCCCCTAACAAATGTAAAACATGACATCAGCATTTTGTTGAACTAAACAAAGTCACTAATATATATGATGACACATGAGCGAGTTAATGGTATACACATAATACAATGAAGCATGTGGATCACTCGCAGAATCAACAAATGTTATCTATTAAATTGTTGCTCAATTTCTACTAGCATTTTTAAATTCCTACTTCTTATACTAATAACTGCTCCTAACTTTTACATTTAAAATTGGATATTGAGACCTGTAATAATAAAACCTAATCTCCTCAATTATATCTTTTCATTATCTTTCAAATTACACATTGATCCCCAAGCTTTGCACATTACAGTTTAAGCATGATTCTTACAAAACAAATATTTAAACTGATCTCCCATTATGTCAGTATTTTACATATTCAAGATATCTGCACATCACTTTACATTCTATCATTTAGGCCGTAACCAATTTACATCTACCTCAAACGAAGATTAATAATATCTAAACAATTACAAGAAAAAAATAACACTTAGCTTTGTATGAAATGTTGGAAGTTTTGGCTTGACCCAGGGACACGCACAAAAAAAGTTGGCAGCCAGGGTGGGAGTCTCAGTTGGTATTGGAATCTCGAGTTCGGTCCACAGACGCGTCTATCCTCTCACATGCATCCTTTCTGTCCAAGGCATACTGATGAATCAGCACTGAGAGACTCTAAGCAGACTGTCGGGTAGCTCACCACTGGTCTTGCACGGAGTTTAAGGTTCTTCGGATTAGGCATGATCTTGCGGCTGGGTGCAAGCTCCACTAATGGTCCGTCATCATGATGGCTGTCCTGCAAACGGCTCAAAGTCGTCGCTGGTGCTTAGTCGTCAGCTTCTCCAGATTCAGCAGGCGAGGCACTTGTTAAACATTCGATGAAAAATAATCGCAAGCATGACGTCTGTATTCGCCTTCAATCGTTGGTAACCAAGACTTGTCCCTATAGGAAAATGCTTTAATTTCTTAGCGCATCGTCTCCTTCAAGCACACACTTTCTAAGTTTCTCCCTTGCTCGTAATCACCTCGCCAGCTATGGCCGCCTTACGATGTCAAAAGCCCGCTTCTCTTTCTTTAGACGATGCCATTCCCTCCGTCTAAAAATTCTGTTAGGAAAAGACAGTTCAGCGTCTACAAGTTTGCTTCCAAAAACAAGTCCTCTCTTCACTTGTCACTTCCTCTTCTTATACCAAAATAAGATGCCGTACCAAGCCTTTTTTTATCGCTCTCTTCCAGAGCCAAATGTCATCTTTTTCCATTGGCAAGGCATAGAAACCAAAATTAATTTAGTTGCGCCAAGACGCCAAAACCCTCAGAAACTCGCCAACCGGAACAGCAACCCCTAGTGCACGCCCCGGAGACCTGCAGTTATCCAATAAGGGAAACTATGACTCTATCCTGATTGGAGGTCAAGGTTTCTCAGAAAAAGGGTAGGTATTGCCCTGACACCTCCAAGGGATAATTAATCACTATCAAGGTTCGAAAAAGGTCTTTGTGTGAAAACAGACCATTTGTCGCGAGAGGATAGTAAAATTTGGGTGGTCTGCTGCAGCTTATTGTCAAGGAATCAAAATGGCAGGAAGTGAAATTGACCTCGTAGTAAGATGGGAGAGTCGGATCCTTTTCTACAAAGCAGCGGAGGACTCAAGAAACAATTTTTAATTTCAAGCTTAACGGGGGTTCAAAAAGCAATTAAGAGATTCAAACAAACACGTGCGTTTCTCATGGGAAAGGGGGAATATACACAGTAAGAGTGGGAGGAAAAAGGTCGTGGTCTGCAAGGGGGTTGTATATAGTTAAAAAGGGAAGCTAGCAGTCCAGAGTTCAAAGGTGCATAAGAAAAAAACAAGTCGTGTAATTTAGACAAAGAATTACAACAAAGAAATTTTTAAGAATCTTAACAAAAAGACAAGGGAATTATTTGCAGAAAATAAACATTAATTAAAGTAAACTACACCACACTTTCATAATATAATAGGACTATGTAAAATAATAATATTATAATAATTACAGAGCAATAACCCTTAAGATTCTGCTCTTGCGGCCTTTTGCCCAGCTGCCGAAATTCAGAGAGGCCTTTTAGTGCAAAAAAGGTTTTCCATCCCTGTTATAATTTGCCAGCAGTACACGCACGGCGTTGCCCGTGGAATCAGGGCTTCAATAAAATGAAAAAAACGCCCACAATGACATGAAAATTTCTGAAAACAAAACGAAAGATGCACATTATTGATTTTACCGCTTATTTTTCTTCACGATAATGACATTTCAACTGTAGAAAAACAATACAGAGTACGTTAATCCGAAACAATATTAAAAAAATTACAACGTGAAAATGATTATTATTTGATTTAAAAGGGTTTTGGGGAGGATTTTCAACTACGAAGGCTATTATCCCCTATTCATTCCTAAGTTCTTTTTAATCAGTAATCAAAAAAGAAGCGAAAATTGCCATCAAGAGATGGGCTAAATTATTGCCGATCTGATTCGGTCAAGAGAAAATAATGCCTCCCTCCTAGAAAGGCCTCCAAATTCTTTTTCAATGATTATTATACAGCAAGTAAAATATGCGAGACATAAACATGTTAAGACACTGCCGAAAATAATAATCGAAGTTATTCAGTTGAAGGTTATGACGTATCCTGCGCTCTGCACCGTCAGCCAAAGAAATTGCAACAATGCATGTTGGGGAGGCTCCGGAAAAACATCCGCGGGAGAATAATCATTAGAGAAAAATATCTTTCAACTCTCCAGGAAAAAAATTAATCTAAAAAAACGGAAGAAGTTTTAACCGTTCTTGTTTTAAATCCGACAGAACCGTTCCAATTATAAGTTGGAAAAAAATTGAAAATAATAATATTATTAGAACAACGGATGCAGCAAATTAAACAAAAATAAAATTTCGATGGCGAAACTGATTATTTTTTGAAAATTTTCAAACTCCAGTAAATTACGTTTGTAGCTCAGAACAAACTTCATTAGAACGAAAATTGTTTGTTCTATCCGTTGGTGCATTGATTGAAAACATTAGAAAAGATACTACAGCCATAAACGTGCCAAAAATGACCCAAAACAACACAAAACATTAAATAAAAAATTTCTAGATTAAATTTTAAAATTCCGGCTTCGAGGTGCATTGAGTCACCATTAAGACTACCTGTGTGCCAAATTTCAATTCTGTAAGTGCGATAGATTCGTCTGGACATCGCGCGAAAGCACGCACACAAACAAACATTGCCTTTTATAAGAACAGATTATTGATTTTTCCCGCTTCTTTTTCCTCCCGACAATGACATTTACCTGTGGCATCATGGCTTAAACAAAATATAAAAAACGCCCACAGACAATTACATCCTCTCGATAATAACATTTAAAACAATACGGAGTACCATAATCCAAAGAATATTAAAAAATTACAAAGTGAAATTCATTATACCGCAAGCAAAGTATTCGAGCCAAAGAAATACATGAAGGGGATATAGCATGCCTCAAAAATACCCCACTTCGCCAATGACTCAGATCAGTAAAGTTGCAAAATGATAATCCAGGCAAGAGATTTATAAACAAACATTTATTTCACAGTGCAAAAATGAAATTGTCGGTTAGAACATTTAAACAAAATGAATCTGAAGAAAGACACATCTCGTATCAAAAAGTTACCATACAAATAAGTATACTTAGGCGAGAAGAGGAACACATTTAGGGAGAAGCCAAAAAAGGACCATAGGTACATCAGGATCTGAGTAGCTGATGATCAACAAGCCGCATGCAACTGCAGATGAGGGAAATGAGTCGAAAGGCTCAAACTCTGTTCAGTCAAGATGGCTATCATCATCTGTTGTACTACCACAGAGGCTCATACCTCACTAAGGTTGGTTGGCTTATGCTGCTTCCATTATCGGTCTTGGTCTGACGAAAATGAAAAAGGCACTCCTATAAATACGTGGGCGGATAGTGCGCGCGCAGAGCTGCAGCTTTCTAGCATCTTGCATGGAAGAATAAAATTCTTCCCGCCGCGTCATGGCAAAGTGAGAGAAGAAAATGCAAAGGTTCGAGAGGCCGCCACACACTCCCCCTGAGTTTGAAAGTTATTTAGCTTGAAAACGAATAACATGTCTTGAAGCACGACCAGATCGAGAAATAAAATCTTTGTCATGAGCATCCTGAATAACTCCTAAATGGACGTCTCTTGGCTCTTAACAGAAGAAAGCGGGTTTTAGTCGATCCATGCTGACTGTTGTAGGCTTACCATTTATGTCAAGTTCGAAAAACTTGTCAGTTCGTTTGAAAACTTGATGAGGGCCAGAATACGGTTGTTGTAATGGTCGCCGAACCTTGTCTACTCGCAAAAACACGTGCGAACATTTCAATAATTCCGGGTGAACAGATACTTTGTTAGCGGAATGGTTTGTGGCTGGTACAGGTCGAATTTGTTGCATTGCAAGCCTTACCTCCGCCTGAATCTGAGTTTGAGTTTGGGTAGTAATCTGAAATTTCCTATAAAACTCTCCCGGCAGTCTAAGCGATGTCCCATATACTAATTCAACGGAGGATGCGCCTATATCCAATTTAATACTGGAACGAATAACTAATAGTACCAAGGTACGCGCCAACCCAGTCTGCAGTACAATGGGCCATTAAAGCTGCTTTAATCTGCCGGTGTACTCTTTCTATCATGCCATTAGCTTTTGCGTTGTATGATGTACTACGGTTTTTGTATGATCCGAGCAAATTGTCAAGATTGTGGAACAGATGGCTCTGAAAGTTTGTACCTCGGTCTGTAGTAATGACCTCGGGTTTGCGAGTAACCTATTCCTGTAGGAAAGCCTGTTCTATGGTCGTCGCTGCTTGATCAACCATGGGAATAGCTTCAACCAATCTGGTGAACCTATCAATGCATGTTAGAAGATACCTATTATTCCTAGACGGAGGCAATAGACCAACTACGTCAATATGCACGTGAGTGAATCTTGTATCCTCCGATTTGAATGATCCTAAAAGGGTTTTATTGTGCCTAAAAACTTTATATTTCTGACAATCTAAACAAGACCTGAAACATGCCGTTTTGTCCCGAGCCATATTTTTCCATACATATTGGTATCGCAGCAACCGCAATGTGGCTTTTGTACCAGGATGCGATAGTGAGTGAATGGCATCGAATACCCGTTTCCTAAATTCCCGTGCTACATATGGAGGAATCCTATTAGTAGAAGTGTCACAGTAGAGTGCACATTCGTTATTAATAGGGAGAAGCTGCAATTTTAAACCAGTGTTGGATTTAAGCAAGGTCTGCAATTCTTCATCTGTGATTTGTGCCAACGCCATTTGCCGAAAGTCAACATCAGGAACACTGATATCTGAAATACGAAAAAGAGCATCCGCAACGACATTAGCGTCGCCTACTACATATTGTATTGCGGTTGTGAATTGACTAATATATTCAGAATGACGTTGTTGGCGAGGTGAATACTTGTCACCTGACTTGTGAAACAGAAAAACAAGAGGTTTGTGATCCGTGAACACGATGAACTCCAACATGTGTCTGAAATGTCGTATTGACGAATAAATAGCTAAAAGTTCTCGATCAAATGCGCTGTAATTCTTTTCCTAATCGCTCAATTTTCGAGAAAAAATGCTAAAGGCTCAGACTGTCGACCTGCATTTTGTTGTAGCACGGCACCTATAGCTATATCCGATGCATCTGTATACAAGGATAGGCTAGCTGAAGGATCATTCAATGCCAACAGAGCAGCATTCGATAAAGTCTGCTTACAATCCTCAAATGTCTGCAAGGTACTTTCATTCCACTCTATCCTCGATTTATCTTTACGCTTTTTAGATTTGACGAGGTCAAATAAAGGAGCTTGCACTGCAGAGGCATGCTTAATATACACTGCGCTGCAAAAAATTTTTTTTTTCGAGCCCCGACACCATTTCTGCAAATTCTTATGTAAAATGACCCACTGAATCCGAATATGACCCCATTTTGCCCTCATCTCTGCTTTTTTCGGGACGCCCCTCTACCTATTTTATATTTCACAATTGTCTGTAATTTTATGGCCATGAATTTGATTTGGAGGGGGAAAACAACTATTTTAACCGTTAAATATCTTCTGAGGGGCTACAGAGGTGCAAAGTTCTAAAATATGAACATTTGTAACGAGGGGGGGATTTGGGAGGGATTTTCACCCTTAAATTTAAAAAAAATCAATAAAAATTACCGGTTTTTCTGGTTTATTTTCGCAATTTTTTCACTTATTTTCTGCATATTTCAGCTTCCAGCCACCCCTTTTCCTCACCCAAACACCCCACACAATAAAAATATATTGCAACAATTTTGGCTGAAAACGGGTAAAGGGGAGAGGTCCCGAAGCCCTCTCAAGAAAGTTTGGAAGATTCACTGTACAACGTTGCCGCTCTTTATTTTTATCACTGCTATGTAATTTTATGGCCATGAATTTGATTTCGGGAGGGGAAAGGATTATTTTAACACAAAAAATTTAAAAATAAAAATATAATATATAATAAATAATAATAATAATAATAGATAATATAATATAAAATATAATAAATGTAATTTATAATATAGTACGTTGAATCTTTAAAAAGGTGTCTAATCTGGGGGCCCACGAAAATTCCGTCCTTGATTTTAGACTCACTAAGACGAGGAAATTCAGTTTTCAAAAAGTTAAATCCATCACCTGTCTTATCCATTGCTTTCACAAACTGTTTGCTTAATCCGAGTTAGATGTGCAAAAGCGACAACGTTGTACAGTGAAACTTCCAAACTTTATTTTTATACATTAATTTTATTTATTATATATTATATACTTATTTTTAAATTTAAGTGTTAAAATAAGCCTTTCCCCCCTCCAAATCAAATTCATAGCTGTAAAATTACATAACAGTGATAAAAATAAAGAGCGGCAACGTTGTACAGTGAATCTTCCAAACTTTCTTGTGAGGGCTTCGGGACCTCTCCCCCTTACCCGTTTTTTAAAATAAATTGTTGCTATGCATTTTTACTATATGGGGTGTTTGGGTGAGGAAAAGGGGGGCTGGAAGCTGGAATATGTAGAAAATAAGTGAAAAAAATTGCGAAAACAAACCAGAAAAACCGGTCATTTTTATTGATTTTTTTAAACTTAAGGGGGAAAATCCCTCCCAAATCCTTCCCCCTTATTACAAATGTTCATATTTTAGAACTTCTCGCCTCTGTAGCCCCTCAGAAGACATTTAACGTTTAAAATAATCGTTTTCCCCCTCCAAATCAAATTAATGGACATAAAATTACCGGGCAGTGAAAAAAATACGGGGGGGGGTGGGGTGCGTCCGGATGAAACGGTGGGTGATGGGGCAAAATGGGGGTCATATTCGGATTCAGGGGGTCATTTTACATAAGAATTTGCAGGAATGGTGTCGGGGCCGATTTTCATGCAGCGCAGTGTATACCGGTGATAAAAATTGACAATTGCCAGAGACCTGCGCAATTTATCTACCGTGTCCGGTAAAGGGTAATTTAGTATAGTCTCCACCTTTTGAGGTAAAGGTTTCAAACCTGCATCAGAGATATTAAATCCTAAATACGAGAGCTGAGTTTGCCCATAAACACACTTGTCCGGATTGATAACTATACCGTTTTTGCTTAGCACTGAAACAAACTTTCTAAATCTCTCTTGTGCGAGTCCTCGACGGGAGAAGCCACTACAATATCGTCTAAATATGCGTAGAAGGAATCCAAATCACGAATGACACTATCCAAGCAACGCTGAAAGGTTTGTGCAGCGGCGTTCCGAAGACCGAAGCACATGTATTTGTGTTCATACAACCCTAACGGAGTTATTACAGCAGTTTTTGGGACGTCTGCAGGAAAAATGGTAATCTGATGGTAAGCCTTGACCATGTCTATTTCACAGAAAACGGATTTACCATGCAAGAAATGAGTGAAGTCATGGATATGCGGTATCGGATAACGATCAGGTAAGGTAACCGCATTTAACCGGCGATAGTCACCACATATCCGCCATGTCCAATCCGTTTCAGGCAAAAAATGCACTGGACTACTCCATTGACTTTTAGACGGGACAATAATGCCTGCTCTAAGTAAATTATCGAATTCTGTCTTCAAGACTTTGAGTTTCTCTGGCGACAGACGTCTGACTTTAGAATGTACGGGCTGTCCACGAGTCTCTATGTAATGAAAAATTTCCTTCTGGGCAATGGTAAGCGATAAGCTTTTATCAAACAGTTCAGGAAACCTCAAGGAAATTTTAAAATAAGGTGAATTTGTATGTACCTTTTTTCCTAGTGAAAGAGTACCCACAGCTTGAAGTGATGCTAAGCTATCTGTAAGCAATTTCTCTTTAAAGTCGAGAATTAATGCATATTTGGTTATAAAATCCAGACCTAATATTGGGTGAGACACGACAGCAAATATAAAAGCAAATGGAAAAATGCGTCACAAGTCTATATCAATATTAAGATGCACTACTCCATACATACGTATTCTAGTACTATTGGCAGCAGACAGCACAAAATTAGAGCTGCACCTACAGTGGTAAATAAAGACGGTCAACTTTCTGCAAATCACCCGTAGCCGTCATTACCGATGATTGCTTGAGTTTCCAGAAAAATTACAAGGGGAAACTCACTTGCTAGCGCGATCACCAAAACGCCAGTGATACCAACAATTCCTAGGCTTGTGCCGCTCAACTGGTGTACGCGTACGCGATGCTGACCGACTGCGAGGTTTCTCTAGGTTTGACATTTCTTTACGGCTGAGAACAAGTCATTGTACTTCCTCACGCAATTGTTGTATCTCATTTCGCAATTTAGCTACCGAATCCGTAAGCGGTAATGAAACAGCGTTTGCCTCTGAGAAACCCGACACCTCATGCACTTTGTGAGCGATTGACGCCAGATCAGGCAATTTGTCTTTGCATGCTGATAAAATTTGTTGCATCTGTATAGACAACAGTTGTAACCACAAAGTCCTAAGTAACTGAGCACTTATTTTGTCGCCAGCCAATCCTTTCATTTGAGATAAAAGCTGGGATGGTCTAAGGCCTCCCAAATGTAAATCCTGCAATAATTGTCTTAGTCGCTCATTTTCAGAACGTGATAAAAGAGAAATAGTCCTTTCCTTAAGTGCGGTATAAGCATTATCTTTGGAGGTGCTAAAACAATATTCCTAGATTGAGAAAGTATTCAAGAGTCCAACACCGAAACCAGCGAATAATATTTAGTAGAATCTTCGGAATGACCGGCTCATGAAAATTGAGATTCTATGTGAACAAACCATATCTCGTGATCATGTTCCCAAAATGGAGGAGGGCGAAACGCCACTCTGGAAATGTCAAATTCAGTTTTAATTTCTTTGTCCATTTTATGAAAAACTAATATAAAACCAATCTGTTCATGTAATATGCAAGAAAGGTATAACCTAAAACACGAGAACTTATTAAAGAAAATCGTCCAGACTGCCGCGGAAGTAATTTACCTAACAAATCAAGTACGCGCCGATTACGCACAATACCTTGGCTTACACAAAAAAACCTGGAGCAACACTGATGATTCTGAGTCCGGGTCACCAAATATGAAGGGGTTAGAGTATGCCTCAAAAATACCCCACTTCACCACTGACTCAGATCAGTAAAGTTGCAAAATGATACTCCAGGCAAGAGATTTATAAACAAGTATTTATTTCACAGTTCAAAAATGAAATTGTCGGTTAGAACATTCAAAATAAATTTAAACGAAAATGAATCTGCAGAAAGACACATCTTGTGTCAAAAAGTTACCATACACATAAGTATACTTAGGCGAGAAGAGGAGCCCATTCAGGGAGAAGCCAAAAAAGGACCATAGGTACATCAGGATCTGAGTAGCTGATGATCAACAAGCCGCATGCAACTGCAGATGAGGGAAATGAGTCGAAAGGCTCAAACTCTGTTCAGTCAAGATGGCTATCATCATCTGTTGTACTACCACAGAGGCTCATACCTCACTAAGGTTGGTTGGCTTATGCTGCTTGCATTATCGGCCTTGGTCTGACGAAAATGGAAAAGGCACTCCTATAAATACGTGGGCGGATAGTGCGCGCGCAGAGCTGCACCTTTCTAGCATCTTGCATGGAAGAATAAAATTCTACCTGCCGCCTCATGGCAAAGTGAGAGATGAAAATGGAAAGGTTCGAGAGGCCACCACATACATTAAGACAGAGAAGCTTAAAAATAATAATCGGTCATTGAGAAAATAAATCATCTCCGCGTAGAACGCGAAAGGAATGACGTCATCTGCCGCGAGGAAGGTGACGTCCGATCGGATTGTAGAAATGCATGCTGGGAACTGTAACCTTGAATCGACAGTTCGGATCTGCGAGAGAAAAAGTTTGGACTGATCGATAAGAAAATTCATAGAAAATCGAATAAAAAGATATTTTGACTGTCCTTGTTTTAAAACAGGGATACACATTTCGGTTATTGCCTCAAGAAAATTGAAAGTGATAGCGTTATTAGAACGACGGATGCGAGAACATAAAGACTGAATGTTAAAAATGTAAAAGAAAATTGATTATTGTTTAAAAATTTCTCAACATTCAGTAAATTACGTTGGAAATTCAAAAGAAACTTCATTAGAACGAAAATCGTTTGCTTTTTCCGATGGTGTATATCTATTTTTTTCATAATATTATCCAAAACCATGCTATTGAGAAATTTGTGCGAAAAATCATCGAAAACAACACAACACATCAAATAAAAAATTTTCTAGATTAAATTTTAAAATTCCAGCTTGGAGGTGTACTGAGTCAATATTAAGACTACGTGTGTGCCAAATTTCAAGGCTGTAAGTGCGATAGATTCGTCTGGACATCGCACGCAGGCACACACGCATACACATACAAACATTGCCTTTTATAAGTATAGATTTTATAGTTGTTATTACAGAAAAACTTCTCTAAGAGCTCACCCATCTTAACGGCCATTATTTTGGCACGGAAAATTTCGCCCATAGACATAATGATAAAAAGATACCTCTAGGAACGGTGACTGAAAGCACCTCTGAGCAGCTGGGTTGATAGCCCGTTCCACTTCAATGAAATTCAATCTTTTCGTCTTCCTTGGAACGGAGAGTGACGGCTGCAGACGGGTTTCACTGCATAACTATCGGCAAAAAATTCGCTTTTTATCGACGAAACCATATTAGAGGTATCGTTTGAAATTCCTTTTGAATTCTGAAATATGATTCTGACATTAAAAAATAAGTGAAATTATTTATCCAGGCGTGGATGACTGATGGGATATAGATTTCTTTTCGTCAGTTCTTTTTATACACAAGGAATTAAGCTATTTGAATTTCTTGAATTAAAAAAAAGTAAGCAACTAAATATTAACTGAATAAATAAAATGCGAAACTGAACATCTCATTTTGCCCATATATCTTAACCTCTTTTTAAAAAACTTTAAAAACGATTTACAAATAATGCTACTACCCAGATATTTGGCACTTCACCAATTGTTGGAGAGGAAAATTGAAGAACTAGATAAGTTTCCTAAAATTAATGCAGTGAAATTATTGAATTATGAAACAAAATGCAAAAAATGTTAGTGGACTGCAGCTCGTATCTATGTTTAACTTTGTTTGCTACATTTTTTGTTACTAACATTTTAATGGCTAATTTTGCCGATATCGTCGCTTAACAAAGAATATCACATATGTCTTTTTTTGAAATACGAAAAAAAAATGAATTTTTCTCAACCAATGATGAATATTTCTGAATTATTTTCACAATTGGAAGGAACATGTAGTCCGTATTCATACCAGATGTTGAAAATTTCAGAAACTTTCAGAAAAATTTCAGATTCTTCCTTCTTGAAATTTCAAGGTAGGAGGTGTTACTTGTTAAGCGGCGATACATTCCTTAATCACTTTTTGAAAATCGCTTTGTAAATTATGTTACCACATAGATATTTGACGTTCCACCCGTCGTTTTGAAAGAAATTTTGTGAGACTAGATTACGTTCCTAAAATTAATGAAGGCTCATTCATAATAACGTAAAGTACAAAAAGTTTACCATACTGCAGTTCGTATCTATGCCTAAATCTGGATTTCGATAAATGTGTTCAAATGGCTGTTTTTGAACAAGAATCTTGCAATAGTTTTGTTGAATTTTATAAATTCTGAATATGTTGAATACAATACATACTAATAAATAAAATACTTAATTTAAATTGCATTTCTACGATTACTATCAAAAGATTCAAGTTTAAAAAATAACAATCGTAAATAACAATAATCGTTTCGTTTCTCATACAGTCTAATAGAAATTCTACGGCTGGAATATTTATATAAGGTGCCCTATATATCTGGCTTCAAAGTTATAAAAGAAAATTTATACCATGTTTCGCACATGCGCAGTTAAATATTATTGACTCTAAATACTCATATTTCCTCTAATATTCAAAGTATTTACTCCAAATCTTAATACAATGCTTCCTTTCATATTCACGTATTCTATAAGATTCGTATAATTTGGTTAAAAACTATGTATGTTATAAACACCCCCATTGGCACCCAAATAACGACCAATGCCATCAGTATAACGGGCAATGCTGGAATATTCTGATACGACGTCTCTCCTCATTCAACGCGATTTTGGCAAAAAACAGGCAAGAACCGCAATTTTTGCTATCTAAGTTTCGCCAATTTCAAGATTTATTACAATTGTAGCAACCGTTCCATATTTTGTAATGACGTCAGCAGTCCCTCTTTCTGTGATTGGGGTAATTTAACTGCACTATGAATGAAGCCCTCATTTACCCAAAGGGCAGGCCTCCTTCCCCCGCCTGGTAGGAGATTTTTATGTCCTTCCGAAAGGGAGGATCTCGTCCGAGGAATGGAATCATATGGTTTTTTCCGAGAACCTGCTATTTTACACATCGCTGATTCATTTTGAAAAATGAAAATCGACTATACTGATTTATTTATTGAAATCAGAATTTGTCATCGAGTTTGGCCTTCCAGGATTACAGTAAAGCACCATTTATACGTCGTTTCATCACAGTCCTCATTCATACATATGCATTGCAATTCGTTTCGATTATACATCTTTTCATTTATACGTCGTTTCACGTCAGTCCTTTGAAAGACTAATAAACGGTGCTCTATAACAATACAACAATATACAACATAGGATTTTTTTAAATGAAAAGATTAAAAATAATTCATTTAAATTGCATCCAAATTGTGTTACTTTTTTGAAACTTTTAGAGATCTCGTCAATTACCGCCTGATTTCCAGAAAAGTCTTTCTCAAGATAGAAAATAATTAAAATTTAATTAAGATCTATCAGTAATCAGGAACAATTTACATCCATGGTCATTTTATCTATCAAACACAAACTAATAAAATGACTTAATTATGATTATATTATCGATGAGTTTGCTATAAAGAATGAAAGATAAATGAGAAAAGATTACATATAGTAATTTTATTCTGACAAGTCGCAAATTAAATTGTATTTTATAAGTTTTTGAAGCAGTTTTTTGTTATTTGATTTATGATTTTTTTTCTGTGGGAGAAATGCTTGCTAACTTCATATAAATCTAATTATTTATCATATTCATCTATTTCTTAAGTCCTTACTAAGGCAGATTTTTCAATGTAATAAATAGCAAAATGTAATAAATTATTTTGTACGAAAATTTGTTGGAGACGCTGCATGTCAACCTTGGAATACGCCCCACTTTTGTTGAGAAATATCTGTTTAGATACATAATGTTATTGAATTTTCGGAACTTCAAATATTAGTTGCTGGTATGCTGTTAAGTAAGAAGATTTTATCTGCATCATCAGTAAAGATTTTCTTTTTACAGGGAATCGAAATTCATATTAAAGTTTGAATGTTTAAGGAAGAATTTAGGTAAATTAAAATTCCACGGAGGCGAAGTTCAACTACAACGAGCAAGTATCAAGCACAACGGTCTTGTATATGTGAAATCTTCCGTGAGTCATGTTTAAGTTGGAGCAGTATGGAAGTTAGTAAAGTCAAGTTTTAGAACAACTTTCGCTCCATTTAATTATAATTTAAACTTTCAGGATCTATTACCAGAAGCTGAGATGTGCCATCGGAACAGCAAACTATAACTCATTGACTCTTAAGAGGATAAAGATCGTTAAAAATTTTATTATCAACAGTTTTGTGCAAAATTTTGGATAAATCGCTTTTGCTTTGCTTGCAGCTTTTGGTGTGGAAAAAGTAAACTTTGCTTTAAAATATTGTGAAGCAACAGGAAGGTTTTAGTGAAGGTTTTCTGGTAATTAATTAAATGGTTATAATTTTTAATTAGTTGCAGTCTGTGTTTCCATGTATTAAACTGCAACTGTAAGAGGATTTTGCATAATATAATATTTTATACTAGCTGATATATCTGGCGATACCTGGTTACCTGAAAAATATTTTAATATTTTTATTAATAAAAAAAATTACTATCTCATTAGTTAATATGAAACTTTCAGGCTAATTTCAACTTAGGCACTACTGTCGGATTTTTTATTGGATTTTTTTAATTGTAGCTATGGGTTCTTCTCTTTCTGAAAACGGGACATTTCGGTTCCCGAAGATGTGCTTTGGGATAACGGGACATGCTATCTATAAAGGGAAACTCTTAAGTTTAAATTTTTACAAATTACAAAGATTTCACAAGCAATGTTTTTTTGAAAGTTCGATCAAAATTAGAAGTAATAATAAATACTTATTACTAGGTATGGGAAGTGTTGTTTCGATAAACCGATTTTTTTGGTTTTTTTTACCTGTTACAACCAATTAAAAAAAACTCCAAAAACCGAGTAAGAAACCGGCCGAATTAGCTTTGGAAATGAGGTAAATTAAAAAATTCAGGTCACTACTAATCAGTGGGATTTGTTTCTGTTTTTTAAATTTGAATTCATATTTCTACAATTAAAATAAATATGTTTAATATGGTTAAATAATATGTTAGCAGTACTGTGTTAAATAGCAAAGGCGAAGCGTCGGTCATGCGCACCACGGTTTCGTTTTCGTTGTGAACGTAATAGTTCTTGTTCAATCAATAACAACAATTCACACCTTTCACATGTGGAATTTTATTTGAGCTGATTGACCTAAAATAATTTGATATTCATGTTCCCCTTAAGAACGGAATTTTAATCATAGACAATTAACTCCGATTTTTTAGTAGCATTGCACCTGTTCTGTTCATTGTCTACTTGAACGTACCTAATGCAGTCAAGCAATTGTTCTTGTCATCAAATATTCAATTGCAGGCCACACCGAGGGAGTTGCGAACCGTACGAAAGCACAAAGCTTCGCGCCGAAGATTGCAAAATGAAAATTGATTGCATTGATTTATTTAACGAAATCAAAATTTGTCATCGAATTCTGCCTTTCTGTACTGATTATTTATTTAAAAATAATTAATTTTAATAGAATCCAAATTTCGCTACTGTTCTGAAACTTGTATTGACCTTTATTTCCAATAACCGTCGCATCTGCTGAGAGTTCTTTCTTAAAATTGAAAATGATAAAAATTACCTGAATTAGTTTAGTTCAATTATATTAATTCCCGGTTAGAAGTAACGCAACGGTTATGGACCTCATAATTTAAGCCGCTATCAAAATATGAGGACGATACCAGAGCTGTCATCCCTTTCTCAGGGCCGGCCTTAAGCCGATTGGACCGATTTCTCCAAATAAGGCCCCGAGCTAGCGTGCTGCAAAGAATGTAATCGAATTTATTCAAATTAAAATCAATTATTGTTTTTAACAAATTATATGAAAAAACATGTTTTTGTTGCATTACAAAAACATGATTTGTTTTAATAAATCCAAGAATGTTTTGCAAATATAAATTACTAGGGAATGTTCACGATAAAATAAAATAAGATTTTTCAAATGTTCATATGCGAAATAAGAGTATATACTTCCATTTGAATATCGTGGACATTATAATAATTAATGGGAATTCAGTTTAACTTGAATTTCCAAGCAGTTTTTTTTTTCATCGAGAAGACTACTTATAGTAATTTTGATTGTCTGAAATAAAACAATTTAACTCTTTTCTACACAATAATTAAAATAATGATGAAAATGTTGATTTAAATACGGTTATTATTTTATTCTTAAACATGCCATTTGATACCATTGCATATTTCTTTCTACTCTACCAGTAAGTCTTTTAAGATGAATGTTTTATAGAAATTATGAGTAATGTGCTTACTAAAGAAACGCTCATTTTAGTAGAATAAATTTTACTATTCTAATTATAACCTTAAACGGGAATAAATAATATTTTTAATTGTGTTTATTAAAATTTTGCAAGTGAAAGCTTAATTAGCTTATCTTAAATTTGTAGTCTTGAACTGTATGCTTTATACGGCAAATATAAATATAGCCAAGGGATATTTTGAAAGAATAAGTAGGGAAAAAAAGAGGAAGGTTTGTAGTTTCATGTCCTGATTTATAATTTAAAAAATATCCGATCCTATAATCCTATAATAAAGAATATTCAGATTGATTGATAGAAAAAGTTTTGTAAATTATTAACCGTTTTGTCTGAAATCAATTGTCAATTATAGTTTTGTATTTTTTTATAATCAAACTACTGAAACCATTACATATTCTTGAATGATCCGTTATCTCAGTTTCGTAATAATGTTTTGCCTAAAAACTCCTTATATACAGGGCCGAATTATCAAATAGACAATGTGTGCAACTGCCTATGGACCCCTAACTTTTGGGTTTCCGTGGATTTTTTCCCAAGTATTTTTAGTGTAGCACAGTACTGATTCACAAGTCAACAATGCTCTAAGACTTTCCACGCTATCATAAATGCAAGATAAAAAAGAGTGCCCTTGACTATAGCAAGGGATTCAGTACCAGGGAAACACATTTTATGGCCCTGAAATGGGTGGACGAGAAGTCTGCGTATTTCGTTTCCTGTGAGTAAGAATGAGACAATATAGTAACGGGGGGCTGGAAAGTGAGAAATTTTTGTAGGAAATAGCTAGACACACTCTTATATTACAAACTGATGCCGCTGACATTTTATTGTTCCCTCGGGCTCTCAGCATGTCCGAAGAATCTCTCTTTGCCAGCAGTACGGGTTTCTTACTAGAGAGGGTACAATGACATATTTCTTCTTTTTCCTGCTGCTCCTTTTACTACACTTCGAACAAGGAGGTAAAGGCATCATGCAATTTGGCGGCTAAAGGCAGGATAGAAAAAGGGTGTTGTGCGTTTCGGGGGACAGTGGTCAAATTACAACGAGGAGTGGTCCTTCCTTTCTTCTGGTTTGCTGGAGATCAGGAGGGTTCGTAAAATACTGACTGTATTCAACGACCGAATGATTCGCTTATTTTATTATCTGTATATTAATTATTCCAACTTACTTTAAATATGTCAAATTATTTAATTTTTGGTAAGCTGAAAGCATTAATTGTTTCAAAAGAATGAATTAGTTTTACAAGGAAAAGAAAAACAGTGAACAGAAAACGTATCAATATTTGAAATTAAATTTTGAGGCAATGTGTTTTGAATTTTATCAAATTAATGATTTAGATCTTTACATTCAATTGTTAAAAAAGTATTAGGCTGGCTCTTTGAAATCATGAAACAGAATGACGATTAATTTTCGTTTTGATCATGCAAGAGATGGTTTATTCAGATTGAAATTGCAATTATTACACATTATTTAACTAATTATAACATGATTGTTTAATCTAATTATAAAAAATAAACAAATGTCATAACTTCCAGAGAGGATTATCCTGCCTTAAATGAAAAAATTGATTTAAATTCATAGTTAAAAATCAAAATAATAAAGTAAATCTATCCAAAAAGTAAATTTGGTTGAAGTAAGAAATCAAATTTAAAAAAAACTAGCAAGTATCTTTTTGATTTTAGAACATTATTCTTAGGATTTTTTTTTATGTTTTTAAATTTATTGGAAACCATTGTTGTCCAATTTTTGCTTACAGCTGGCTGACACTGTTTCAGAAGTCAACAGTCCCGGCTAACTTTCTGTAATGCAATAAAAAAGTAAAAACAAACTTTCCACAGCAGGGTAAGAAGTATTGCGTAACTAATAAGGCATGCCGCTTTTACATGGGAAGAAACAGGACATTCACTCTCCAGCCCTATATCAAGGGGATGACACTGTTCTGTAAAAAGGACTGGGTAGCTTCGTTTCCTTTCTATAAACAGGGCCATACGACAAGTTGACTAAATCGTGATAGATTTTGACTGATATTGGCAGTTTTTTGAAGACAGTCAGCTTAAACGCACAAATGTAGATTTGTTTTTTTAATTATTTTTTTCTTTTAAACTTTTTAAAGAGAAATTATCAATACTGCGTTTATTTAACATGTTTAGAATTTTTTAAAAATTACAATAATTTAACAGAAGAATTAAATAGAACCAAAAAAATGGCAGTTTTAATTTGTATGTTTACCGTTGGCTTATTTTGCATATTCTTTTTACATTTTTAAATCTAAGAAAACATTTATAAATTATTCTAAAATTGTGTTTCATACTAAGAGAGGAATTGATAACCATTTAATTTCTCCCGGGATTTAATTATCAAAATACACATATGAGAAGCCTCGAGAGATACGAACAATTTTTTAATAAATTTAATTTTGTATATTAACCTTAATCTTAATATATAGTACGAAAAAATATTTGTTTTTCATAAAAGTTTTATTAATTTGATATAAAAACCATTAGGGTGCTATTATTTATTAACTGCGGAACAAATATAAACTTAGCTTCAATGAGTTTTTTAAAGTTATTGGAGGTGAAGATATACTTTAATTATGCGATTACTAACATTATTTACAGCCAATTGAATATAACTAACTTTTTCACTGTTATAATAATCTGAATGAGTTATTTATTCCCGCGTAAACTTTACTGTAAAAGCTTTCTTTTGTGAGCGTTTTTTTAATTCATAAAGAAATTAGTTATTATTAAAGTTTAGGCAGCTACACACATACATTTAGCAATGAAGCATCTTCATTCTTGAGAATCTGTATATTAGCTTCTTAAAATATGTGAGGCCGCCGTGGCCCAGTGGTAAGATCTCGACCTCGGGACCGGAGGACCGCAGGTTCGAAACCCGCTTCCACTGAAGATCCGCCGTGTATAGGGCCCGCTGCACGCCAAATCATACGCAGTGGCCAAACGTTCTCCCGTTGGTTTGGCTCGGAAGCTTGGAGAGTGGGGGGTGTCAGCTCAGGCATCGTCCTCGTCATCTGACCGCGGTTCAAAATTACGAGATCCGCCCCTAAATAGCCCTAGTGTTGCTTCAAAACGGGGCGTTAATATAACCTAACCTTAAAATATGTATATAATACAATCAAATTGTAAACTGTCTTGCGAAATTTATGAAATGTCATAGTATTAAATTGCTGACATGAATAACAATCTATTCCTTGATAAAAATGTTTGGGAACTATACTTAGTGATCATGAATAAATAACTTTTAAAGGTCTTTAATTCACTCGAATAACTTATCTGTTTTACAATGTATCCCATAAAAAAACAATAAAAAATTTCTCCCTTCTTGAATTTTTTAAAACTAATTTTTAAGTATTAAGTAAGTTTATTAAAATTATTAAATTTTTTAATAATACATATTATTAATTTATTTCTTACAATTTCATATTATTTATGTATTCATTATGTATACTTTCTTAAAACTTTAGTATATCGAAGTTTTCCAAAATTATTTCCAATTCGGCACCGCATTTCCTAAGGCCGGCCCTGAACCGGAATGATGTGAAGTTTTTGGACGAAAAAATGTTTTATCTAATTTATTTAGATGGATTTGAGTTTTACTGGTATTATCTGCATACAGAATCATACTTTTTTTTTCCAAAACGCCAATTCAGATCTGTCATA
This sequence comes from Araneus ventricosus, assembly GCA_013235015.1. Classification (NCBI taxonomy): domain Eukaryota; kingdom Metazoa; phylum Arthropoda; class Arachnida; order Araneae; family Araneidae; genus Araneus; species Araneus ventricosus. The sequence continues at coordinate 41,208 of BGPR01003346.1, read as the reverse complement.
GTCAGGGCCGCATTTACCGTCAGTGGTGAAACTGAAATTGAATTTGTCAAAATGAATTCATCGTTATATCAGGATATGCTGGCAGCAGTGGCGGATTTCCGCACAGGCGTTAGAGGTGGCGCCTCGTGCCTCGAGACACTGGGGGGGGGGCTCATAATCTATGCTAGAAACATCCCTGTGCTAAGCCGACAACGAACTTACGATATTGCAGTTTTGTTTCTAGTATAATCCTCTCCTCACTGAAAAGTTTCTCCCTCTTAGCTTTAAAAAAATTAATGAGGGAAAGAAAACAGCGAAACGAAACATTGGGGGAAATAAGTCACTTAATAAATAAATTAAATACATTACTTAGATTGTATTTCGTCGATAACTATTGGACGATTCAAGTTTTTTTATAAAGTTTCACTTGAGGCAAAACCTTCATAATGTAGCTTCTCTTAGAGTGCAAGTAAAATTCACACCACTGCAATGCAGATATCTTTCTGAATTTTAATGGTATTCAACTGGTATTTTCATATAAATTGCCCTATGTATCTGGCTTCGAAGTTTTGAAAGAAAAGTTACGCTATGTCCCGCACATGCGCAGTAAAAAATTATTTACTGCAAATACTCATATTTACTCTAATATTCATAGTATGAACTTCAAATTTTAATGGAACACTTCTGTAACACATTTTCAAGTTATCTGTAAGCTTTGTATTATTTGGTGGAAAACTCTGCATGTTATAAGCAAAAAAAACATGCTGGAAAATTTAAGATTTTTTAAGAAAACCTTTATAACTTCCAGAATATACTTATTACTTTTACGAAAATGCATTTAAGCAATGTACTTATTAAACTAAACCATTGATGAAATTTGTGAATCATTATCAGCTTCCTGTGGATCGGGGTAGCCCAGATTTTTTTCTTCTTGATCAATTTCTGGTCAGTCCTCTAAATTAGATCGTGACAGAATCTTCCCTGTAAACTGAGAGTTGAAGCCTCTTCTTTACGTGAAAGAAGTTATAGGAAAATTCTTTCAGCCATTGAGGAGATATTTTTAAAAAATGCGCAAATCCAAAAGTGTTCACATGATTCTTGTCACCCTCCTATACTTTTAATTAGTTATATTATATTTGAAAGTCATTGCTTTATTTTAGGAATCACATTTTCATTTTTTTTAACAAGAGAACTTTTTAGAAGAAAGGAATGATGAAAATGGTTTAATGATTTACTTTGTAGAGCTTAAACTAGATAACATTTTTTCAAAATTATCTTAATTCCTTTCATAGTTTTAAAAAAATTTCGGGAGGATAGTTTTATTATTTAAGGTAAGTGACTACCTTCGGAGCACTTTTTTTAAATATTTGAATTTTCAATTAAAGAAATATGTTTTTAATTAAAATGGAACATAAAACTATGAATTTAAATGTAATTTCTATGAAATTATTTTTGACTTTGGAAATATTGACAATTTTTAGTAAAATTTTAGTAAAAAATTACAGTTACGGCAAACCTTCTACTAAAAATTCCTATAAATATATTTCAATAATATTTATACAGTACATTAATAACATCTTAATCTGTGTTATGAACTAAAAGATTTGCAAAATTTCTAAAAGTTTTTGATATATTCCAAATTTTGTGCCAAAACTCATTAAAAAAAAACTAACGTTTCGTTTTACAAAAAAGGCAATAAAATAAATAAATATGTAGATAGGGGTTAGATTCTAGTTCATAACACAGATAGAACTGATTAAAACATTTTCTCAAAATTTCAATTCAATATCTTAAAAAAAAATTTTGTTGTGATGTTTAGCGTAAAGTCAAGTACTGAAAAACACAGTTTCTCAGAAAACACATTTAAAGATTTTAATACAGCACAAAACATTTTCTACCCACTTTGCATTCTTAAAATTCACCATATTTATATGTCAAACCCTCTTTAACTTCATTTTTAACTAATTTTGATTTTTTTTTTTTAGCTTTTTGCTTTTTTCTGGAGATTTTTGTGGAAGGTAACGATTGACGTTTCGATTTCATAACTCTCTCTTTGTCGATTCCCATATATTTTTTTAGTGTCAGTGGAACAATTGGTATTTTTAAGTAATTGAAAATAGGTAACAGTCCTAAATATCCTGAATTAAACAATAAAACTGCAATATATGAACCTAAAAACAAAGTTTTCTGCTGAACAAATGTTTCTTTCGGTAAAATAGTCCACAAGACGTTGTTGAAACTTTCATTATTGTTCTGTGTCATACCATGCAGGCATTTTTTTAGCAAGTTTTTGTCACACAGTTCTAGATAAGTTGCTTTTATCACTTTCATGACAGAATTAGGGAGACCTGGTGATTTTTCCAAATATTGTCTTTTGTCGGATAAAGCTTGTTTATATCGACACCAACTGTCTTTCCCATCTGGACACTGCCCATGCATGAGGTTTCGATTGCTAGAACAGCAGTGAAAGAAAGCAGCTATTACTGCAGACTGCATCTTTTCGATACTTCCAGCATTGCTGCGGATAGCAATGTCGTAATAATTTTGAAGTTTGTCGATAAATTTATCGGTTAATTTACCTATTCCACCGAGTCCTTTGGTTTTTTTTTAATTTCCTAAGCCGTGAGCCTACTCTTTTTTGTACATGTCCTATACATTCGAGCTTTGTAACTGTGTCCTCCCCATAGATATCCTTCACTTTCAAAAAGGCCTTGGAATCACCATCTCCGTAGTATTCAGTGTATTGTAATTCTCGTTTCATTACGGATCTTTCAAAAATTCTGAAAGCTCCAACAGATTCCATATTTCCAGATGAACCTTTGTAGTTGGAACATTCATGGTCGCATTTGATGTTCATTTCACACATTTTACAATATTGCGTCATAACTTCCAAATCCAATATTTTCCCAGTGTCGATGGAAATAACTGAGACGCAGCCATTTAGTGACATATGGCCTCTCCGTTGCCAAGTGCCATCAACAGAAACACCACAAGTTGTGGTTTTTTTTAAATTTTGCACTTCTTTTGATGCAGCTTTCATATTTTCTTCACAACTATACTTCACTGCTTCCAACAGTTTGAGTTCATGAATTCTGAATGTTTTCTTGCAAACATATGGCAAATTTAAAGTACATAACAATTTCATCCCAGCAGAAAATCCTCTGCCCATTAATCTCAATCCAAATACCAACAAAGTATTTAAAGAACACTTTTTATTCTCTTTGGGAGTTGATGTAAATCCAGCCATAAATCCACATTTGCAAACTATAGCAAAGTTTGAGCAATGTCCTTCTTTAGAATCTTCAGTCAGTTTCAATCCAGTTGCAAAACATTTTGGACAAGAAAGAATCGAAAATACTCCAAGTAAAGTTTGGATATCAATTATTCTGTTTCCTTTTAACTCCTGAAAGTCATATTCTAGCCCATCAGAACTTTCCAAAGTGTTCAATTTTGTTGCACTTGCAGTAGACACATTATTCTTGGGGACAGAATTTCTGTGCCTGTTTCCATGAAAGCTACGCTTTTTAAACTTCTTAGACCTAGCTTTTGGCATTTTGAAGTGATTAATAAATAAATTAAACTTAAAATAAGATAAATAAAAGAGTTGACACTAAAAATATCGAGAAATAGCCAGTAAACAAGAATAACGCTTTTACAATAACAGTGTAAACAAACTGCAAACGATAATAGTATTGCCGTTCAGTAACACAAACTTGAATACAAAAACAGCTGCCAGATGCAAATAAAATTAATAAAAAATAAATAAAGGAAACGTAGATCTATATTTTAAAAAAGATTTGGGCATTTATATTGCTTAAAAGTCACAAAATAGTCGTTCAAACTAATTGTTTACATTTTCACGTCTCTTTAAACGACCACTTCCGGTATCAAGAAACCCATTTCCGGTTTATTAATTATACTATAACTTCGCTTCTAATTATCGTAAAAACAAAACTGAAGCAGTTTTGGAATCCTAAATGTATGGGCTATAAAATGAACACATAAAAAAATTCGAAAATCTTCACCAAAACGAGGATTTTGGGGTAGTCACATACCTTAAATCCTTTTTTGCCTGTATTGTTATTAGAATATACCATTCTGTCCTTTACGACAGAGTTGATAAGAGTTGACGTTGTTCATTCAAGACCGAAATTTAAAAGAAATGTAAAACTGTTCTCAGTTTATGGTAAAATTCATTATAGTTTATAGATATGAGTTTGTGATTTATGAGCTCATTTCTCCTTTTTAACTGAATAAATTTCCTTTATTAAACGTAAATAAAGAAAAACAATATTTATTAAAAACAATTTTGAAATGTTTTTCCTATTCAATATAAAATTTGAATGATTGGACACTGCTATGTCCAACTCATCTAAATAGATGCAAAAACCGAAAGAAATTACTATTATTTAATTATTTTATATTATCACACGAAAAATATCTCTGTTTGGAGTAAAATGAAAAAGATTAAGAGAAGCAGAGGAATTTAATTTCTTTATCTATTAATATAGTATGCATATAATGTTATGAAAAATGACATAGTATATAGACTTTAACAAGGTTAAAGTCAAGGTAAAAGATAGTGATCTGATCAAAAGTATCCGGACACTTTAAGATATTCAGATTTTTTAGAATTTCTACCGAAAGGCTAAACTGACTGCCCTGTAACTTCTACCAGGTAAAGAATAGACTCTAACTCACATTTTACAGTAAAGATTCGGTCACGAGGGCAATTAGGGGGGCACCAAAAAGGGATGAAGGCGAAAATGAAGTTTGACCCATCCTGGTTCACAAAAAGCTGATAACACGATGCAACTGTCATCAATGGTTATGTTTGGTGTGCATAATGTTTACATTCATTTTCGTAAACACAGCACAAATATGCGGGAAGATATAATGGTTTTCTTAAAAATTCCCAAATTTTCCCGCCTGTATTTTGCTTATAAAATGCAGTTTTCCACCAAATTATACAAAACTTACAGAAAAGTGACAATATGTTAGAGAAGCATTGGGTAAAAATTTGGAATAAATACTTTGAATATGAAAGAAAATATGAATATTTGTAGTAAATAATTTTTTACTGCGTATGTAAGATATATAGCGTAATGTTTCTTTCAAAGGTTCAAAGCCATGTAGGACAACTTATATAAAAATTCTAGTCGAATACCATTAAGATTTAGAAAGATATCAGCATTGCAGTCAACAGAATTTCTGCTTCTTTCTAAGAGACACAAAATGATGAGGGTGTATCCACAAACTAATATTTTTTAAACTTGAATTTTCGAATAATTTTATAGAATTTTACAAAGATTGAATGCGCTGAATACTCAGGAATACTTATATATAATATTCATAATTTAAATTGCAGTTCGATGATTTTTATCTGAAAATTCAAGTTTAAAAAGTATTAGTTTGTGGATAAACACTCTTCATTTTTTTTTCTCTTAGAAAGAATCAGAAATTCTGTTCACTCCAATGCCGATATCTTTCTAAATCTTGTCAGGAAATTCTGCATTTTAAGCTAAGAAGCTTGCATTTTTTCTAAATTGTCTCTCGTACCTTTATTCTAAGATTTGAAGCATTCTTTCTTTAAACTAATCACTTCACTTGACATCCATATTTGGCAGCTATTGAATCGGAATCGTATGACGTTGTCTATCCGATTCCCGCTGATGATATGTAGATCTGATTATTAACAGAGTATATATACTTGTCTCTACTATGTCATTTAAGAAAGAGAGAGAGAGGAAAGAGAGAAAGAAAGGAAGTACGGTCCTCAATGCATTCTCTCCTCGGAGAGACTTCAGTGTCATGTAAGCTGCCACTGTACCTATAAGATGTAGGGAAAGTATGAACCATGTTAAATGGAAATGTTCTTAAATGTGGTCGTCTAATAAATGTATCTTTTAACTTGTAAGATTCGTCATTTCTAAATGCTCCATCTCATAGAAATTCCCCTGCATGCAATAAGCCAGGACGCTTTTAGCTTATTATCCAGCAGGTCTTCATAACTAGTGTTACTCAAGCTGCCTGTCTCTACTTTACGAGACTAACAAGTGATATTGGCAAACTCGCTTCCTGTGCCTAACAAATCTTAATGGTATTCGACTGGAATTTTCATATAAGATGTCCTACATATCTGACTTTGGAGCTGTGAAAGAAAAATTACGCTATATCTCGCACATGCGCAGTAAAAATTTATTTACTACAAATGCTCGTATTTTCTCTAATATTAAAAGTATTTATTCCAAATCTTTATACAATGCTTCTTTAATATATTGTCACTTTTTCTGTAATTTTCGTAAAATTTGGTGGAAAACTCGGCATGTTATAAGCAAAAAACAAGCGGGAAAATTCGAAATTTTTTAAAGAAAACCTTTATATCTTCCCGTATATTTGTGGTGTGTTTACGAAAATGCATGTAAATATTACGCACATCAAACATAATCATTCATGAAAGTTACATCGCGTTGTCAGCTTTCTGTGAAACAGGATGGGTCCATTTTCGCATTCATCCCCTTTTTCGTGGCCCCCCTAATTGCCCTCGTGACCGAATCTTCACTGTAAAATGTGACTTAGAGTCTTTTCTTTACATGGTAGAAGTTCAAGGACAGTCGGTTTAGCCTTCCTGAAATTTAAAATCTACTTGAGTTTAATTTGAGTATGTTTGAGTACGTGGTCCTTGTAAATCAAATGAAAGCACAAAATTAAATTGCCCTGAAAATACCGCAATGATATTTTGGTCCGCCCAAAGTTGTTGAGTGAGTCTATCATTGACTCATTTAGTTCAAAAATAGGTATAGATTAATAATATAATTAATAGCTATAATGCAATTTTAGTGTAAATATCATATACTTTATCATTCACCCATATAGCTTGTTGCGTTTTTGAGTTATGATGTTTACACGTGCAATGATAGACACATCGTCAGCCATACTCAAGAGGTTTGGTGCACAATGTTAAACAAACCTACAATCAGTGGCGGATTGGGTCTGAAAATTGTGATTGCCTTGAGTCAGAAGGGGGCCTATCGTATCGTCAACGCAAGGAAGTGCATGGTACTTAAAATGACTAATTTATTTTGTAATTTTATTCTTTCTTGAAATCCGCAATAAATTCCCTACATATTAGATAGCATTGTTATAAAATTGCCCTCTGCAATCTTGCTTTGTAGTTCATATTTTAGGTTGTTGCAGTGGTTTCTTTTCGTTTCAAACATTTTTATACATATTTAGGAAGATCTGTTAACAGTTTTTAAGCCAGTTATCACTTAAAAGCAATTCATTATCCTTCCTTAGTGTTTCAACATGTTTCGATTACTGCCTTGAAAGACGAGTGCGTTTCCCTTGTCTTTCTCGTAGTATATACTTCCAAATATCAACGTAATTTGTGACCTGTGGTAAAAATTTATCGAGCCTTTTCCTGTTAGTAGATTTTGTTCAAAATTATACTTAAATCTAGGAGGAAAGGTTGTTGTATTGTTTGTGCTTGTTTAGGTATAAAGATAATATACCAAATTTCATTTATCTAAGTTCTTGTGTTTCTGATTTACTGTTTTTATTATACATACGAATAGATAAACAGTCTACACGTTAACGGATTTGGTTAAAAAATTAATAAAATCTACAATTTTGGTATAAAGACCATGTGCCAAATATCCATTTAATTTTACTTCTATACAAAATAATGATAATTTCAATACCTTCGCTTAGGCGAAACTTCGATTTTCAGAGAATATATAAAGCAAATTAGCATTGACCGTGATGTGTAGGCTCCTTACTTCATCAATTACCACATGGTTCTTATAACAACATAAAATGCTGTTTTGAAGCAGTAAATATGAAACTGCAGTTTTATTGTTTTAACGAAATTATTTAACTGCTATGTTTTTTCCGACTTGCATTATTTTCCGACATTTAGTCGTATTTAAAATGAAATTTCTTGCTAAATCAAAGGAACAGTAAGCTAAAAGATTTCTGCTGCTAATTTAAAGTTTTTCTATTGCAGTTATTTAGTTAATTTGCATTTGAATTAAGTTGCATTAAAATCGACATTAGTTACTGTGAATTGCATCCATCCAACAAAATTATAAAAAAAGTTACTGAACCAAATAAACAAGTATTTTTGAAATAGATAAAAAAGATTTAACAGTTAAATGATAATTTTCTTGTATGATCCGTTCATGCAGCATTGGGGGTTGTATAGATTTCGCAAGTGTTTGAGTGACTTCTTTGCCCATAACGAAAGCAGTAGCCTTTGGCAACAAGCTAAGAATTTCTCTCCCAAGAGATCAAGTTTCAACTTCTGCCTACCCTTCTCGAGATGAGAGTACAGCCCGTTGTGAAGCCTCCCCCTTCTCACGGACTTCATAGAAAACCAAAGAAAGGGTCAGACAATACTGCCATGCGAACTTTTTTATGAATTCCCCCTGCCCCCCCAAGGCTCAGAGAAATGGTCCATCACCCTCTAATAGCTCCCCGACTAAGGGTTGAACGAAAAAAAACTTTTTTCTGCAAAAATAAAATTTGATGGCAATCAGAACATGTCTTGAGGTGCCGCAAGTACGATAAAATTTCATAAATTTGAAAATTTTTGCTCTATTTGAATCTTTTTCTATGATTTCTCATTTGCAGTAAAAGAAGTTCACATGAAATATTTTGTACTTTTTATTAATAGAACAAACGTTTTTAGGGTGCTTAAAACCTATTGTCAGCATATAAAAATAATAATTATTAGCCAAAAACGTGCAAGAAATCGGCTATGAATAAAGAGAATAAGCTATTTCTAATCTGGAATTATTTCTCTGTTATACATTAAACTGACAAAAAACGTTTACAAGTACTTTATGTATCCTTGTAATTTCTTTAGTATAGCAAAATGTATTTTACATTTTGCCAATCCACGGATAATTAATAAAGTTAACGAGAGAGAATTTTTAAGTACTGTGAGTTGATATTTGTTTTTGGAGCGAGTTCTTGCCAGCTCAATAAATTTAATATTTATATTTTCTTACAGCCCATATTTTTTTTGTATTATCTACACAAAAAGAGCAGTAAGAAATGTATATATTTTCCTTAGATGCGAGTGAAAAAGGACATTTTAAAATATATATGGAAATATAGGTCGTTTTTGCTTAGTTTTATCGTAAAGGATAGAATATCGAGCATTTGTCTATAAAAGAGCCTATTCCCCTTCACGAATTTGATCCGAAATCTTCATAATTTCAAAACTTTTCTGCAACCTTAAGAATGTACATAACCCTACCAGTCACAGATGCAACAGGCGAAAGAAAGTTCTATGAACTAAAAATAATTAAATCTTACTTTAGATCATCGATGCGTTTAGAGAGATTCAGTAATTGAGATTTAATAGAGAAAGTTGTGTCAGAAAACATTTAATGGCATAAAATGACAGTTTTAATTATACTGTTGGGTTATTTTACATACTGTTTTTATGTTTTTAAATCGATAAAAACCCTTATGAATTATTCTAAAATTGTTTTCAATAGTTAAAAAATGAATTTATAATGGAATTTATAATGATTTAAATACACTTGGAATTAAATTCATCAAAATACAAATTTAAAAAATTAACAATTTAAGATACCAACAATTTTTATTCAATTTAATTTTGCGTATTAACTTTAAACATATTATATATTGCGAAAAAATATTTTTTTGTATGAAAGTTTTATTAATTTGATGTAAAAACCATAAGGATACAATTTGCAATGTAAAGGGGGAATATTAACTCAGTATTAAATCAGTGTGAAGGAGTTTCTTTCAAGTTATAGGAAGTTAACACATATTTTAATTATGCGGTTACTAACTTCTCATACAGCCAATTGAATAAAACCTAAAATCTAAGGTAAATTCCTTAGCTTTCAACAATCAAAGAGAAACGCGCAATTAAATATTTGTTTAAACAATAAAAAAGGTTTGAATTTTATTGCAACAAAGAAAAGTATTGTTGTAAATTATGCACAAATATCATTAAAAATTTATTAAAGTTAGCGAAAAATTGCACAACTTCTTAATTAACATATATGGAAAGGTAATTTTTCGCACTTTCAGATGGTTTTAAAAAGGATTTTTGTGTTGTAATATTCTCGCAGTTATTAAGTTAAGGCCAACATTTCGCTTAATTTTTAATTAGTTAAAATTTCAAAAAAATCTTCGGGGGGGGGGGGTTGTGAGACTTTTTTAAAAATGCTCCTCTAGTAGGATTCAAGCCGTGCTATTGACCTCACAAAGCCGCGACTTTCCTAGAGACCTGAGGAAACGTCTGAATGCGTTACAACTCTTGCGCCTTCCTTGGAAGAAATAAAGGAGGCGTGGAATGTTTCGTGACCCTCCCCCTCGGTGTAAGGGTTACCGAAAGAACTTAACCATTCACAGATTTCTCCGCCAAACACATTATTATTCGCGCCGAATGCCGTAGAATATCAAGTTAGAGATTCCACAACATTATTCTTACAATATTGCCCGTTTTTCCTGTGCTAATAGGGAAAAGTCATATGGAGAAATTTAGGATTTTTAAAGATATATATATATATATATATATATATATATATAAGTATTTCTCACAGAAAACAAACGATTGATGAAAGTTGCAAATAATTACCAGCTTTCTGTGGAACGAGGTGAGCCGAAATCAATTTGTTCTTCATAACTTTTTGATCTGTTCCCTGATCAGCAAATCTCTTATGTAAAATTTGAGTTCCGACGATTGTATTTCCCACGTCTTGCTGAGTCAATGTCACGTCGAGTTGCTGCCCTTCGCTGGGAAAAAGAACGCCTTAAACGATATTAGAAGATAGCCCATGACTTTTGGAACTTCATTATAAAAGAAAATAAATTTCTTCAGAAATGGTCTCTTTTCTTTTTTCAGGTTTTTACTTAAGAACAATGTTTTAAGTTTGAGTAGCGTCATCGAATTATGCAGGAAAATGAGAAAATTTGAAGTAAGTATTATTCGGTTTCTCTTCAGCTTTAATCAAGGGAACGTTTAAATTTAAGCACAGCCTGATATTTGTTAAATGCATGTTACCGTTAAAGTTTGAAAACCGTTATTCTATAGTCGAAAAAAATCGATTCTTCGTGTATCCAATTCAAATAGTTCGTAAAAGTTGTGTATTACCATGATAATCAAGGGAATATAAGTATATATGTATAATATTGAAAAAATTATATTTTTAATCTTAAAATCGTACAAAGAGCCTAAAGTGTGGAAAAAATGACAAAACACAACAATATTTTAAAAATTGTCGAAAAAGTCGATTTTTCGAGTGCCAAATTCTAATAGGGCGCAAAAGTTGTGTATAACCATGCTAATTAAAGGGAAAATATGGAATAAAATTATGCTTTTAACCTTCACTTCGCGAAAAGAGCATACTTTGGAAAAAATGACAATGAAAAACAATATTTAACCCTAAGCTAAACTTTTACTGGCAAAAAAGCGTCTAAGTACTTCATTTTAGATGCCTGAGGACAGAGAAATTATATTTAAAAACTATGCACTACATTTTAGTTCGCGCAAAGGGCCCAAATTTTAGAGTTTAGGTGACAAATGCAGGTTTTTACAGTTTAACAAATAAATTCATTGTGGTATTTTAAATTATGAAATGCAATCTTTCTATGTTTAGGACCGTATTTGACGGACGGATATCTTTTATTGGCAAACCTGACAGGTGAATATGTCTTCATAATGTAGTTAACTAGTATTTTGAATTCGCGTGTAGGGCTTATTTGGGAAATGAACAAAAGTAAGATCCCGATTGCACATGTCAGCCATAGGAAGTGACTGAAAGGTCCAGGATCTTTTACGGCCAGATCTTGAGCGCATTGTCCTGTCTGGATTGCTCTGACAATATCCAGAAGGAACTGTTGAGCTTTACTAAGATAAGTTTTATTTATATTGATTTCATATATATTCATTTTTCTTTGAACTCAATTGCTTCGAAATTTTTAAAGGGCAATTTCTCATAATTATACAGTTTTTTGCCTATTTTCCCAGAAGAAACGCTTATCCCCGTAGTCTCTCCGTTCAAATATTTATTGAATACTGAATGGTCGTTCAAGTGAAGTAAGCATATGAACCACTGCAACAGGTGCTGAATTTTAAGCTCTATGTTGTGGATAAAACCATTTTTCCATCCTGTGTTTGTTGCTGCACCTTTGAAACCAATTGACTCCAGTTCCTTAATGTCAACATCATTATCTTCCAGGTATGTAAGAATGCACTTGGCTATTTCACTACGGGTTCCACTTGCTGTTGTGGCGTGACGGACGTCATTTTCTGGGAAAATGGGCAGACAACTCACTAATTGTGATAAATTGCTCATTAGAATTTTCGAAGCAATTGTGTGTGTGTGTGTGTGTGTGTG
>BGPR01003346.1:14709-28443 GCA_013235015.1 Araneus ventricosus | reverse complement strand
TGTGTGTGTGTGTGAGTTAGATGAAATCAATATAAATAAAACTTAACTTTGTAAAGATCAACAGTACCTTCTGGATATTGTCAGAGAAATCCAGACAAGACAATGCTCTCCAGATCTGGCCGTAAAAGATCCTGGACCTCTCAGTCACTTCCGATAGCTGACAAGTGCAATCCGGGTCTTACGATTGTTCATTTCCCAAAAGGAACTCTACAAGCGAACACAAAATGCTTGTTAACTACATTATGAAGGCATATGCTCCTGTCTAGTTTGCCAGTAAAAGATATCCGTCCGTAAAATACGGTTCTAAAAATAGAAAAATTGCATTTTATAATTTAAAATGCCACAATGAATTTATTTGTTAAACTGTAAAACCCTCCATTTTTCACCTAAGTTCCAAAATTTGGACCCTTTGCGCGAACTCAAAATGTAGTTCATGGTTTTTAAATATAAATTTTTTGTCATCAGGAGACTAAAATTAAGTACTTAGACGCTATTATAAACAAAAGTCTGTAGCCTGTGAAATTTTAGAGTAGATTTAAATATTGTTATTTTTTGTCATTTTTTCCAAAGTATGCTCTTTTCGCGAACTGAAGATTAAAAGCATAATTTTTGTCCATATTTTTCCATTGATTAGCATGGTAATACGCAACTTTTGCGCCCTATTTGAATTCGATACTCGTACCGATTTTTTTTCTACCCACCCTACTATTCAAGTGAGTTAAAGTGTAAAATAAAATTTTATTTTACACCTTAACTACTTATTTTATAGAATAACAGTCCACACATCATTAAAGTGTGAAATAACCGACATGATTGAAACCTCTTGTTAGTTAAATTATTTATTTTTGATTTCAACTTCTTAAATGGTCACCTGGAAAAATTATCCTACGGCTTTTCTAGCAGCGGGATCCGGAACTTAAAGATTAATTATTGATTTTAATAATTTTGAATTTGTGTCCTTTGTATATTAAATGTTATTTTGTCTTTTCTTGCTGACGTAGCTTAAGCGCGAAAGGAAGTATGCTTTTTCCATTTTTAAAATTTTTTTTGTTTTCGTAATATTGTGTTTTTTTTCAATTTTTGCATAAATTTTGTATTCAAGTTCATATCCTCAAAAGATATATAACTCTTCAAATTATAATTACAGGTTTTGGTGTACACTTCCACAGCATATAGTAACTCCAATCATCTAAATTTTCCGTTGAAAGAAGAAGTCAATAGATTACCTTTACATGCGGGGAAATTTCTTGATGCGCTGACGTAAGTTAAAGGATTTCTTTTTAGGATAAAGTATATTTACTTTTTGACTCACCAATATCATCATTAATTCAAAGAAGACAAGAGGAATTAAAGAAAAGTAACTTCATTTATGGAAATGTAAAAATTTCCACGACAATTTTCAACTTCTTAAAGATATTTGCTAATTATCATAGAATTCATTATCAATAAAGTTTAATGACAATGGAAAAAAACGAAGGACAGTAAAACTCTAAATAACGCGTAAGCTAAAACTCTCCACCCCTCCTCACCATAAAAAATTCCTAGAAGAAAGTAAGGGACGGTAATAATGAATATTTGAAAAAAATGAGTTTTTATGCCGTACCAAAATTTATTCCATGTTTCATGTAATCATATATTGCGTTTCTGGTATGTAGAATGAAGTAGATGAGCCGTAGCATTTGAGTTGTTGAGCCTCAGCACCCCTTGCGATTGTTTTAAATTCCATATTTCTTTTTCTCATTATTACTCCCTTTTCCATACCAAAAATTCCGTATTCTGACGCAGAGATAAAGTAATTTTAAGTAAAGTCTTAAAACTGCAATCGATCATAAATGTAAAAATCGATGCGTCTTTCCTTAGAAGCTCAAAGTAAGAGCGAAATGGCGAATCTCAAATTTGCTAAAACATTTTATTGTTGCAAAAAACTGGTATAGGTTAACAGCAACTGGTCTCAAATTGCTGTATGTAATATGTGATTGTTGAATATTGTCATAAAAGCCCATATTTGTTGGTGGTTGTAAGTGTTATGTCAAAATTTCGTATGCTCCGCTCAGAGCAGGATTATTAAATAGGCGAAGTAGGCAACTACCTATAGGCAGCGCAAATTTGTAAGGCCCCAAAGCTTCGATATTTGTTTGAAGTATTTTCAGGGTTATCTACTAATTTTATACTTTTATTACATTTACAAAGGTCATGTATTTGTGCATATTCAAATTAAAATTAACTATAATTTAAATTTCAAAAAATATTCTCATTTTTCAAATTGCAAATCAATGTGGTCCATTTTGTTACAATTGGCTGACTGTCTCATACGTCAACAGTCATGGCAAACTTTGTATTTGAGTATTTAGAATGTGTAAAAACCGCTTTGTTATTTTTTTACCATTTTGTTTAAAAATATTTTTAAGTTTTTATCCGCGAGATTCAGAAAATACCTCTCTGGAAGGTGGTGTACATTTAAATGCTTCGTTATTCCAATTTTCAGTTATATGTGTTAATTAAAAACTGCTTATAAAGAGACTAAATTAAAATCAATAAAATATAAGTGCTTTTAGAAGTTCGGAAGGAAAAAGGGGCCATGGAATTTGCATTGTCTAAGGGCCCCTACATTTACCCTTAGTTCTGCCCTGGTTTCACTGTGTATGGTTTTTAACCCTTTAAGTTCGAACTTATTTTTGAAACCAACATAAGATATTTTCAGCTGATAGCGACGATATTTAGACAAAAATGCACTTTTTCACCAATTCGTGGAAGTTTTATCGTGTTTACATTTTCTTCTTTTTATCACGGTTGGGATGGATAAAGTTAATTAGTTTTATAACAACAGTTTTTCCAAAATTAATTAACCGAACAGTGATAAAGTGTTCATAGAGGTGAGTGACAAACATCCATTCCCCACTGATTAAAGTCTCTTTAACAGTTAGCTCAATAGCTACGGGTCACTCGCGTGTAATACTCGAATCATGTCATTATGCGCCATCCATCTTTTCCACTATACGCTTATTTAACTATACATAACCTCATTTTTATGGTAAAATAAGATTAAAAGTTGAATGGATGAATGACATATACATTTGTGTCCGAATTTGCTTCGACATCCTCTTCGTGAACTGGATTGTCCTCCACATCATTCTCGTAATCGGTTTCGTGGTCGCTGTATTCAGTCACTTCTGCATCGAGATCTGATGCAGCAGATTCGTCCTCAGTCGGTCTGTCTTTCCTTGTTTAATTCATCCCAAACACCTGAATATTGCTCTTGAGGGATACTTTCCAACCATTTCATGATTTGCTTATGAAGATTGTTTCAGTCACTTGCGTGCGCTATCAGACCGAAATGACTGCTTGAAGATCAATGGGAACTGTTGTGATCTAATGAGTTGCCATAGGTGGTGCTGAGGACCAACGATTAGATGGGGGAACCAATCAATTAACTGCAAAAACCATTTAAAATATCTAGGCGTTACAATAGATCATAAATTAAGCTGGCTACCACACGTAATAGAGCAGGGCAAAAGAGCCATGGATCAATATCAGCATCTCTGCAGAATCGCAGGAAAAACTTGGGGCATCAACAAAAACATCAGAAGGCTATTATATAAAACAGTTAGAGGAAGAACACTATGCCATGGAGCAGCTGCCTGGGGACATAATATGACATCCCGACTCCAGAAAAAGCTGGACTCCATTCAACGTCTGTTTCTTCTATATATTACTGGTGCATACGGGACAACCCCAACAGCTGCTCTCCAAGTGGTCCCCGGTCTTCAACCCCTCCACCTACAAATCCAACAAGAAGCAATTTATGCCCGAGTTGCTCGAGCAAGATCTTCATCCAACTTTTTCACCGTTATATTCAGCCCAACAGATTACGAGAGCAAAAGCAGTGGAATTCATATTAACCCCCCCCCCAATTTTCTTCTCCACAATCAAATTTCATTTGCAGAAAATCACGTAGACTCTGGAGTCAAGGCTATATATACTGATGGATCTAAAACGGACGAAGGTACTGGGAGCGCATATTGCATTCTAGAAAACTATGGAATAATAGCCTCATGGCAAGGTAAACTTGATGGCAGCAACTCTGTTTTCCAAGCTGAAATCCTCGCAATCAGAATGGCAATTGAAGCAGTTTATTACCTTCATAGACCAATCAAAATTTGGACAGACAGTTTATCAAGTTTGATGGCCATACTTAAACCTAAATCCCATCATAGTATAGTCCGAGAAATTCAAACCATTTTGCTCTCCCATAAACACATTCATCTGAGATGGCTTAAAGCCCACGCCAGTTATTTAGGCAACGAATGCTCAGACCAATTAGCCAAAGAAGCCATCACAAAAGGCAAACCTTTCCTTCTACCTAAGCCACTTTCCTACCTGAAAGCCGAGATTTCCTTTTCCAGAAAAAACATGATTGCAAAATATATTACATATACCATTCCGAAGACCAGAAAAAAATATATCATACCCACTTTGCAAAAACTTAGAGATATCAATTACACATTCAATGATATGAACGAATTGCAAAAAGATGGAAAAACAGAATATAGAAGCAATGTAATTGATTTATTTAGTTATTTGATGAGAAATGAAATAGCTGACAGCCAACCACTTCCGGGTTTTCATACTTTTTTGCAAGAAATATTGGATGCGAACATACCTATAGGGTGGATTGTCAATAAAAATGTGAAAGAGTTGATACTTCTCTCACAAGCTGATCCGAAACGGAGGGATCAAAGCTCACCGAGCACTCTGAATGAATCTAAACCTAAGAAATTGACGATCGCGGAAAGATTGCAAACCTTTTCGAATCCTGAGACTTCACCAGAACCCGAAAAAGAGGCGAGGAAGAAAACACTTTCCGATCCCGAGAGTTCGCCTACCATCCAACTCAAACAATGGACAAATTGGGAGGAGGCCAAAATGTTGTTGAAAACTCTGCCCATCAGCTGGGAGAAGTGGAAAAATTGAAGAAACTTTACTACGATCCCAAAGAGCCTGGTTCGTTTGGCGGTGTCAAGAGGCTCTCAGAAGCAAGTGGTTTAGAGAAAGATCGAGTTCGGAAATTTCTCTCGGGAGAGGATCCTTATTCGCTTCATTTCCCTGTGCGTTGTAAATTCCAAAGACGGAAAATGATTGTATATGGCTGAACGAGTTTTGGCAAAGTGACTTAGTGGCTTTACAGAAATTTTCACGCTTTAACAGAGGCTACCGATACATTCTAACTATTATAGACGTTCTGTCTAGATATTTAAGAGCGTTTCCGATCAAAGACAAAAAGGCAAGCACGATCGCTAAAGTTTTCCGCAAAGTTTTTAAAGAGGTTCGGCTTAAAAATATCCAAACAGATAAAGGCAGCGAGTATTACAACAAAACCGTTCGTGACCTATTTAAGAAACATAACATTCACCATTATTCAACAAAAAGCGAAGAGAAATGTGCTATTTTAGAAAGAGCGCACAAAACGCTGCAAAATAAAATGTATCGCGTTTTCACTCATCGCAATTCATATAAGTATTTAGATATTTTAAGACCGCTCGTTCATTCATACAACCACTCCGTGCATCGAAGCCATGGATTTGCGCCTGCAAACGTCACGGAAGCTGATGAGCATCTGTTATATAATTCTTTGTACAACATAAACGCTCCAATTAGATTTCGATTTGCGGTTAACGATGTGGTGAGGATTTCAATATCTCAAGTTTTCAGGAAAGGTTATCTACCTGGTTGGACGGAAGAAACATTTGTAGTCTACAAACGATATCCAACAAATCCTCCGACATATGTGTTACAAGATATGTCTGGCAAAGAAATTACTGGTCGGTGTTATGCAGAAGAGTTACAAAAAATTCATAAGTCTGACAACAATTTGTGTTCAATTGAGAAAATCATTCGTACAAAAGGCCGAAGTACTTCAAGCCAATTGTTGGTGAAGTCGGTCGGTTTTGAGGATTCCTTTAACTCTTGGATTAAAGCGGAATGGCTGAAAACATGACAGATTTACATATTCTTTTGCCATCCAACTCGAGTACACAATATTTTCCGGGTAACTTTCTAAATCATTTTCGAACGAAATTAAACAGACCAATTACTCTAAATGGCGAGTGAGAATGTTGCTTATCCGAAGTGACTATCCCAGGAAAGTACTTTACAATCCAACCCCATTATAACGATTTCTATTCTGTTATAAGAGAAATTGATGTTCCATAGGAAACAATTCTTTCGACATTCAACATTCCCCTCTGCAATGAAGATCATGAAGAATTTGTTGCAGGATTCAATGCGAATATGAAAAATATTTTTACAGATATTCCATTGGTGTTCACTCACATCAAAAATAAGAGACAGCTAAAAGTGGAACTGAAGCGGTGATTTGATTGGATTATCACAGCAGAAAAAGGAAACCAACTATTAAGAATTTTGGGCTTAGATCCCAATAAAGACTTTTCGATTCCATATAAATCTGGGGATTTACGGTAATTAGAAGATATCAGCCTCCTAACAGAGAGATTTTCAAAAATCAAGAAATTCAGCTGGTTGCAAGAGAACCTATTTTGGATGATACTTACGACATAAAATTAGAAGAAGGAGATTTATTAAAGCAAATTGAATTTAATCTAAGCGAAGCCGGACTTTCGAATGAAGTTAAATTTTCGGAAAGCAATGGGCAAATCATAGTGACGTTGCAATTCAATACTAACATTGTATTCAAGAAGAACTCTTGCCCCAGACTAATGACTGCTCTGAATATAATCGACGATGCATATGTCATTCTCGGAGAACAATCGAAAAAGCAATTTCCCTATACTCCACCAGTTGAATCGATCAAGCGCGAATCATTCCGTGTGATCGCCTATAAAACTTTCCCCACGACTCGCAAAGAAACCAAAACCGCAACATTTCTCATTCCGAGTGGAATGTATCAGAATGCAAAAGACCAATTTAAAGAATTCAAGTTTATCTCTTTAAAACTGAGTGCAGATTCGCGAGTGGGACTGCATGTTCCTCGACACACTGTTGTCAAGTTTGGAGAGAAACTCACAGATCTGTTGGGATTTTCTCAACAAACTTTTGATCATGGTGATTATAAATCAGAATTTGTTTTAGAGTTTCGAGCAGGCATCACAGAAGTCTATGTGTATTGCGATATTGTCTCCCCCTCTCTCGTGGGCGATTCCTTGGCATCTATTCTGAAAATCATTCCAGTAGCCAACGAACATAGCGAACAAATAGTTAAAAACTTTTTGGTTCCGTTGTACTTTAGAGTTAAAAAACAGTTCTTTGATGTTATCGAAATTAAAATGCGAACAAGCAGCGATACTCCCATCAAATTCATAGCGGGGAAAACGAATTTGGTTCTATCCTTTAGGAAAAAAATTATATAAATGCTATCACATTCTGTCTGATTTTCAGAGTCAAGAACAATAATGGCGAAGCGCGGTCATAGATTGCAACCTGAGCATTGCATTGCACATTATCAGAATCAGATTGGGAATGCTAATCCGTACTTTGCTTCCGATTTTCCCATTCAACGAGGATATGGTTTTATCAGTAGCTTGCGTCTTTACGCCCTACCCTTGATGATGCAAGCAGGAAAATATTTAGGCAAACGTTTATTGACATCTGGTCGCAATATTGTTGTGGATGTTTCTCAAGGAAAATAATTTCGGCATGCGAAGAAAGATCAAATTCGTCAATCCGGACGAGAAATAACAGCAGACGTACTTCGCAAATTAAGAGGTGGAGGAGGTGTTAAAAGGAAAAAATCAATGCTATCCTGTCAAACGAAGCGACAGAAACTGAGTCCGACAGACGTCTTTTCCGATCTCTAGCACCAGAAAAAATATGGAGCGATATTACTGCACAAAGAGCGAGCTCAAATTATTCGGTCCCGAGAAAATTCAATTAGTAATTGAAAATTCTAGTTTTGTGGAGATTCATCCAGTCGCTTCCATTTCTGATAACAACAGTATCGAGTTTCGAAACACAGGATTAGGATATGCCTATTTCGATCTCTCGCACATCCTTCTAAACATTCAAGCAAAAATTCTGAAAGCGGATGGAACAGCTCTCACAGTCAACGACAAGTGTCGATCTATAAACTATCTTTTGAATACAATGTTTTCGGAATGTCACATCTCACTCAATGATCGACAAATTTCTTCTGAGGGTAATTATGCTTATAAAACATATATTCAGAGCACTTCGTTTCATTCAGAATCCTCGCAAAATAATTTTTTGCGTGCTGGCATGTTCTATAAAGATACCGCAGGTGAAATAGACGATACCGATGTAACAACCGTCGGCAAAAATTTGGGTTTTAAACAACGCTATGAACGGGTGAAAGGAGGCAAGATATTCGATATGTGCGGAATTCTTCACATAGATTTAGGAACACAACCTCGACTCCTAATTAGCGGGACAACGATTCGAGTGCGTTTGTTGAAAGCAAAAGACGATTTTACTCTCTTAGCTGCAAGCGGTGCGTTTCGTCTTCAAATCGAAAATATAAGTCTCTTTCTCCGAAAATGCGATGTATCGAGTTCCATTGTGGTCGGGCATGAAAAGACTTTAGAGCAATCATTGGTTCAAATGCCTTTCACTAGAATCGAAACGAAAAATTTCACTCTCAGTTCTGGGCTCAAAAGTGTTATAATTCCAAACGCTATTCTTCCTTCACGAATGATTCTGGGGTTGGTTTCTAATTCGGCGTTTAGTGGGGATTTTAAAAAGAATCCTTTTAATTTCAAGAATTATAATCTGAGTTATATTTCCTTATCGGAGAATGGAGTTCAGATGCCGATGTCGGCCTACACACCTTCTTATAAGAATGATCTGTTCGCAAGAAACTATTTGAGTCTATTCACGGATATTGCCCAACACAACACGAACGTTACACTTGAGGAATATAAAGACAACACATGTTTGTATGTCTTCGACCTCACGCAACATTATTCTGCCAGCGATCCTTTTATGAATGTAGCTCGAAGCGGAGACATATCGATTCATTTAAAATTTGACGAGGATCTTCCAGAAACAGTCACATTATTAGTTTATATGGAAATGCAATCGCTTATCGAGATTGACAAAAGCAGAAACATATTCACTGACTATTAAAACATCATGGACACTCAAACACTGTACGATTAGCGCACAACGATCCTATAATAACTAGAAGATTTGGAGGCGTGTTTGCGAGCGATCTGCTTCCCAAAAATCGAGGTTATTATCGATCATTTATAGTCAACCAGATTCGTCTTTTGAAAAAGGAACGCACTGGCAAGCTGTTTATTTTGATAACAAAGCTAAATGCACTTTCTTCTGTTCTTACGGGACGTATCCGGTGGGGAACATAAAAAAATTCATTGATAACAATTCTACACAAATGGAATGGAATTCCAAAATCTTGCAACATCCCAAAACGACATCTTGTGGGCTCTTTTGTTTCTATTTTCTATGGCATTTGACTCGAGGATTATCGATCGACATATTGCGATAAATAAATTTTTGCGAAAATGAACGAATCGTAGCACGTTTTGCGCAAACACAATTTAAATTTACAAATCATTCAACTCTCCTCACCTCCAATCAGCAATGTAAATCTCTTCAAAATATGATGTCAAAAAAAATAAAAGTCAGAGATATATCAATCACAACATTAGTTGTGAGTTCAGATGAGCACCAGCCATGGAGAGATTTGGATACATCGTTGCGGATCCTTGCTCGGGATGTGATTATTTGCAGATTCACAACATCCTTTATGAAAATATTCTGGAATGCATCGAAACTGCTCGACTGCATAAAAATTCTGTGGACCCTTTGAGGATTATGTACTTTTCAGTATTGTCAAACACAGACATAGTTTAGTTCCTACACGACGCACAAACAGAGGAGAAACGATTTGGTTTCTGCCAACTCACGAAATATAATTCTGCAGAAAAATACAACATCTATTCTTCGCACAAAATTCTGTCTCAAACAATTGTGGACAGTATCTTAGCGACGAAAGGCGTATCTTGGAATGATATCCCGAAATGTCCGAATTTCGAAGCTAAATTTGGTTACTTCAGACTGCTATGTGACAATGAAATTGTCTTTTATTTGCATTGCTTGTGAAAATGTATCCTTAGTGTGAAAAACAAAGTTACTCTTTATTATGTATTACTTTGCATTGCTTGTGAAAATGTATCTAACCGTGAAATAACAAGCAACCATGCAAAAGTTGTGATTATGAAAAATAAAACATTTGTTTGATTAAAATGTGTGTGTCTCCAAGCAATAGACACACACACATTGACTCTTTTTTTTAGATTTAGTTTAACATGTTCACGCCATCTCTTAAAACCGATGGCTCGCACTTGAATGTTTGCAAGTATAACAACAAGATAAGCAAAGAAGATAAAAGTGTAAGAAGTTCGAAAGTGTAGGAACTAAGTTAGTGTGCGAGTCTAAGCACTAAAGTTGAATTTGAGAACAGAGAAACCGGAAAACCGAATTGTGCAAGTGTAAGAACTAACAATTTAATTTTAGAAACTACAACAACTAAGTGTGCAAGTCTAAAAATTAAAACTTCAATTGGAGAGCAGAGAGGAGAAACTAAATGAGCAAGGGTGAGAACTAATAATTGCGATTTCGTTGTCCTCCACAAAAGCTTTCTTTCCCAAAACGCATGACGAAACTAAACGTGTAAGCTAGTTTTCCGAACAGAGAAAAGTTGCGTATTTTGTCCGCTGCCGAAATTTTTTCGAAAATTGACAGAGGCTTTGCTAAAGTAATAAACTCGGCAGATAACTTTATTCGTAATGGTAGCGGATGGACATGTCGCGCTGCCTCTCGCGCTCGCTGCTAGAGCCAAGTTTTCTCGCGCGGCGAAAACTAACCGTGTAGGCATTGAAGAATTTTTCGAGTTTTTCTCCTTCCAACTCTGCGCTTTTCAAACTTTACTCCCCTTCTGTAGACAGGTTTCTATCGTCTGCTGCCGGCGGAACGTGAACCGAGCGTCAAAATGTGATTTCGAGGCCCAACATTCGCGAGGCGGTTGTGTATCGCAAACACAGTTCGGCTCGCTCCGAATTCTCGCTCACAAATCGCGTTGTATAGGTGGCTCTCTGTGCTGGAATAGCTATGTATACTTCCAGCACACTCTGCTGAGTGTGCTGGAAGTATACATCGGAAAACTACTCTCTACGTATTTTTTTCTATTTTTTATTGTTTTCTATGTTGTTCTGTCCAGTGTATGTTTCTTTTTCATTTTCATTTGTTCTCGTACCTGTTACTTGTTTTTGTCCCTTCTTCAAAAATAAAATTCGCCTCCATCCGTCCAAACCGGAAAGGAGCCAAATGGCTCTAAACACGGGGATGCAGGTGGTGTAATGTAATGTAATGTTTAGATGGCGCTGTTGCGCAACCATAATACTGGCAAAAGCATGGTCACTCAAGGAACGAGGACAGTCTTACTTGTTGCGTCCTTGTAGCATTTGGATCATCCTAATAGAGTGCAGATCTTGCTGTGCCATGTGAATTTGTGAATATAAAGTAGTGAGTCATGTAATTCGATGTGCAGAACGCTGATTCCTGATGCATCATCACAGTTTGTGTGTCATTAGTCAAGTGTTTATGTTTATCGTCTTCCGTCCATTTATGTGTTTGTTATGAAACAAAAATTGTTCGTCAAACTTGGCATGGTTCTTTAATATAGAAAAATACGGACCACATGTAACCACCCCTCTGGTTTACGATGAGGTATGCCCCCTAAGGAACTATAGGAGTAATTAGAAATAATGTAATAAGAGGTTTGAAGGATGGCATGCTTTTCACCTTCGCTAGTGCTTATTTGGCCGATCAGTACATACCCTATTTGCATAAATGCTCTACAATATTCATGCGATATCTCTACAATGTTGCTGGCTTTTAGAATATCGTAGCAACATGGTGGAGATATCGTAATATATATTTTACAAATAGGGTACCCACTGGGTCACGATACGTCGTACCTGTCCGCAAAGGGTTAAATATTTAGTTGAACATGACAATAAAGTCTTTTATTCAAAATTAATTTATGTTGTGGCATTACTGAAGAGTTTAAACTATATAAGAATTGTAGATGGCACAATTGGTTTTCCATCCCCTCGTCGGATTGTACGGAATCCCAACTGTGATGAACTTCACAATCTTCATCTACGATGCCTTTCACGTTTTCATTGATTTTTATACCGTCTTCATTTTTCGGGCGTAATGTGATATATTTATAAAGACGATGATTTTGTTGTCATAATTTAATAAGCATTGTCGACAATATTTCAATCTTTATTTTAATTAGAACTGTCATCAAACAACGTTTTTAAACATAAATTGAGAATGCTGACAGAAGTCAGTAAGGAATTCCTATCCAATTATATCACTGATTCACTGCTATAGACATTGTTGCAGTTGAAGTAAAGGGATATTAACACAAAAAATATATAGTACTTACTTGTTTTATTAAAAATGTGACAGTTTATCCATATTTTATGAAACGAAAATATGTCAGCGATAGATAGATTAAATATGTTGTAAATCTTTAACGCAAAATTTATTATTGTTTCCTTTTTTGTTAATTTCATCTCACTAATATTTATAATTGCAATAAACTCTTGATTTAATGTATCAAATGGGGTAAAAGAGTATCAGTAAAATCGAAGGTCCTTTAATCGTGAATTGTATTATTGACAATATATTTGAAACAGGATGCTACTCTTGAACTTGCTATGTTGTGTAATTTAAACGTAAAATATTCTATGCACATACAATATTTCGTCGCTAAATATGCAAAACCACCTTTTTCAGTTTTTTTTAATTTCAAAGAGGAAGAAAATACTCAATTTTTCGCAACCAATAACGAATATTTTAAATTTATTTTTCACATCTTGTAAGAACATGCAGTCTCATGTTCACAGGTATTTAAGAAACGGAGAACGAGAAGAGCAAGCCAGTAGGAAAACTTCATGAAATTACCCGATCAGCTCAAAAGTGGGAGCGAACCAGATGCCTGCACTAGTCTGACAAAGTGAGGAAATGCATCATCTTGCATGAAAACAATAGTCTCTAAACACTCTCGGTCTTGTAATGCAGAAATGACTTGCTGCCGAAGAAGGCCGAAGGCCAGAAGATCGCAGTAACGGGCAACCGTGATGGAACACCATGGGGGACCACGAGTATTGTTCTCCTCGGAGAAACAAGGACCCAGAATGAAATCAGCAGTTAAACAACAGTAATGTAATTAGGTTACGTAAACTGTTCTTGTATAACATTAGGACATGCAGTACCCCATATGCGACAGTTCTGAGTATCCATTGCTCCGTTTATTGTGAAATGCGTCTCGTCCCACAACAAAATATTCCAAGCCCATTAATTGTCAATGGCTATTCTAGCCAAAAATATTCAAGCAAATTGAGAGCGTTTGTCACGGGTCTGCAAGGTTCAGTGCATGCACAACGTGGATCTCGTATGGATACCACTTCAGAATGGATCGAAGAACCTTTCACACTGTAAACAAGGTAGAGACAATAACGCTCGACCACTTATCGAGAAATATTGGGAATCGCATGCTCTTTCGACCACGGAAAGAGCGACTTCCTCCGCGGTTTCATCTGAAAGACGTGTTCATCCTCTTTCTAGAAGCACACCCAACTCTCCAGTCCCTTCAAATTTAGTAATCTTCTTTTTCAAAGCCTACCTCGACATTGGTACTTTTCG
>BGPR01003346.1:0-14309 GCA_013235015.1 Araneus ventricosus | reverse complement strand
CATTGGTACTTTTCGTAAGCCTTTCAAGCGTCGCTATTCCTGCAGTGCATATTACTGTCGTTCTGATAAAAAATCTTCATGAGTAAAGTTCATAATTTCTTCTCTAACGGCATCTTGAAAAATAATTTTACGGCAGCGAATACTGGCTTTTTAAACAGCTCCAAATATTCATAAGGTCCTTTTTCATACATGAAAACCGTCATCTATGGGTAGAAATTTGAAGAAATTTTTTATTGCATATTTCTTTTCCCCATGGTCAATATAGTGTATATACCAAGTTTCATCGACATCCGTCTACGAGAACGGACTCTACGTAGGTCTAAATAGGGTAACTTTAATTATAACAACCCTGTAGTTTCATTTTGATTAACTTATATTATAATTCGGCGTGCAAGTGTAATTACTTGTGAGAAAACTAGATGGCGCTGCGGGTATGTTAATAAAGATTTTACTGACAATTTTCGCCCACACAGCACACTCTACGCCCAAGGACTTCCCGCTATACGTACTTAAATGGAGGCTCTGGTCTCCAAAGGCGGTCGCGGCGGCGCCGATGCACACACAAAGGACGTTCACAGGAAATCGACTGTCCACCTAAATTTCTCCTTTCTATAGCGCCACGATGTCCTTCACGGGAGGTGGGGAACATCTCTGAGACAACCGAATCGGGTGGCTTTACTGACACAGGTCATGCGATGGAGGCTCGTTTCGTTAAAAGGGACCATTTTCATAGGATTTTACACAAGAGGATTTATCCAGAATGCTCTTGTAAATATCTTATTTTTTTTCAAAAAAATGAAAAATTTTCTTAAACGATTTTAACAGTTTTAATTTTGTTTTGTCTGTTTTTAAAATTAATATTTATTCGGCGCTAATTTCTTTATTAACGCATGAATTAATTACTTGAAGAATGCAAGTGTAATGGATC
Organism: Araneus ventricosus; assembly: GCA_013235015.1. Lineage (NCBI taxonomy): Eukaryota > Metazoa > Arthropoda > Arachnida > Araneae > Araneidae > Araneus > Araneus ventricosus. Next base: position 13,381 of record BGPR01003346.1, on the reverse strand, counting down.
TTACCTAAGATTATACTTTTTTAAAAGATAAAAATAATTCTTCTGGATACAAGTGACTTTAAATAGAAAATGTTATTCATACTGATATAATTGTGAATATGTGACCTCCCTTCGGTAAGCACCGTTGTGATTAAGATGGGGTTGCAATATTCGAAATTGGCGAAAGGAATTCCGCTAAGTAGCATATCGGAAAGAAAAAAACTGCTATCTCCTAAATATTTCGTTTCTGCTCAGAAAGACATGTAGCGCCCTCTATTGAATTCAAGGGACATACTGATGATTTCAATGTATTATGAATAGTTTATTCCATTTATAATCATAATGAAGCATCAATTCAAAAAAATAATGCAATATATTATGGGAAAAGGTACTCTGTAGATCGGCACAAAGTTTCAAAGCAGTTAAATGTTGTTTTCCAACAAAAATTGTGGATGTTTAATTATTAATTACACCTGTCTTTGAGTATTTATTTTGATTTTCGTAGAACTTTGATACAAAAACGGCTTTCAACTAGTGATAGAAGAATATGCCATTTCCTTTATTTCAGGTGTTGCTTTTAGGAAGAAAATTCCATTTTGAAGGTTAGTTTATAATTATAGAATTAAGTCTTGATGAAAAGGAAAGATAGAGGCATCGCATGCGCTTTAAATACTGCTGGAGAAGGGGGTTCCGCGAAATATTTTAAAACCGGTTGATTCTGGACTTCTTTAAATGAAAGTGGCAGTAATTTTTAACTGGGAATTTAAGTAGGGAGAAATTAAATTTAAAACGAGGAAAAATCTAATTTATTGCAAGCATATTTTATAAGTTTGAGAAGAGGAAGTGCAGGTTTGAATGGGCATAGATATTTTTTTCCCGTCACATTCTGTCTTGATGACGAAATATAATTACATAGTTTCTACACCCACTCATAAATGCACCTCTTCTTCTCAAACCTATAAAATATAATATTATCTCATAGGATTAAAATTCAGATTTGAGTTTACATTTTAAAATGCCCCTTTTTGCTATTGCCAGTTAAATGTTATTTTATTGTACTATGTCAGAAATAATCAAATTTTATTCAATTTCCTCAAGATTTACAATTCCAATTCAATTGCAATATACGTGGAAGTTTGCTCTGAATATTTTACCCGAAAACCGTGACAAATAATCTATATGTTGTGATGTGAAAAATATAGTATCACCTATTTTGACTGATAATTTATAATAAACCAATTAGAATATTTGATTTCTTTTGTCCAGAAATGAAGACAAAAAGAAGCTTCAAGAACTGATCGCCCACTGTAAACCAGACTGGCCAAATTTGTACAGCTTCAGCAAGTGTCTGGCAGAAAACGTGATCACGGATACTGCATCGGATCTCCCAATCGCCATCATACGTCCGTCAATAGTCTTCAGCACTTGGAAACACCCAATTCCTGCAAGTAGAAATTAAAGAATTTAATGTTTTTATGAGTATTCAGAAAATGTTATTGATTCATGCTCATGAAGTAATATGAAAAACTCCCTCAATTCTCTAGTAGTACGCTGATATGGTATCGTACCATATTCTTTCTCTTTCTGTCACACGATGTGTATTATACATGATATCTGTAATGCAATTCCTGTTGAAATCTTGTGTCACGACTCTATTCTGGCAACAGCAGCTGTGATATACGCTGAACAATATGCAGAAAATGTTATTTTCTCATGCTTATAAAGCAATATGAAAAACTCGTTCAATCCTCCAGTGGCGCCCAGGTATTCGTGATATTCTTTCTCCTTCTACCACACGATATGTATGGTACATGATGTCTGTAATGCAATTTTTTCGGACTCTTGAGGTACGTCTCTGTTGATTCTGGCAATAGCAGCTGTGATGCAAGCTTAACAATATTCAGAGAATGTTATTGTCTCGTGCTTATAAAGCGATATGAAACATTCTCTGCCATCGAGCATTTAGCAACCCGCTATCGAACAAAATTACCTGGATCGTACGTCCGGTTGTATTTCTCGTATACTTACCGAATATGGTACGTCTTCTGCTTTGCTTCTTAAAACAGTGAAGAGAATCTGAAATGCATTTTGACCAGTTTCGCAACTATAGCAGGGAGAGGGCGGTCACCCTCCCGGCGGCACTTCGAAAGGGGCGGTAAAATCGGACATGCAGGAGAATAATTTTATAACTAAGAAGAGAAATGGCATTATCCCAATAATTGTATACAAAAAATAACGTAATTAATTCGTTTGGTTATCCATTTGTTCGTAAATTGCCGATAAGTGAAAGAAAGGTTGATCTTGAAAGCGCGATTTCTCAACCTCTCCGCTGACATCGGGGGCTTCAAGGGACGAATTACGTTACCAATATACTTTTTTCTGGAATTTATTATTTTTAGCTGTGTAATTGTGTAATTTGATATACCAGTCAAAAATGTCATTTCAGGTTACCAAAAATATTTATGCTCAATTTTTACATGTATCATGTTATTAATGCATATTCTTAAATATTACCCACATAGTTTGCAGGAAGTTTGATTTTGACTTGTCATGGCAAAATTTGACGCATCAAACTTGAATCGAACTTGTAGCAAGTTCGATGTGACAAATAGCGCCACCTCCTTTCCAAATCAAACTTGCTGCAATTTTGCAAAACAAGCTTCCTGCAAAGATAGCACAATAAAGAGATAATTATCTTTGTCCCTGTTTTAAAAAACATCCAATTTTTAATAGCATCTCCTAGACCGTAATTATTTTTTATTAATTCAATAAATCAATGATAATTTGTGAAAAAAATAACTTTTTTATAAAAAAATTTTTTGAAACATTTTCCATCTTTTCACTAAATATATCACTCTCACTTTAAAGAAAACTATATCGGCTTTTTCTTAATGTTGAAATTTTAACGTTTATAAACAAAATTAAATCTAAAAAACAGTCAGTGTTTGTTGAACAATAATAACTAGACATTTTGTCCCATTTTAAAGTAATTACTTTTGAACTCTAATTTCATAATTTAGTCTACTAACAAAACGTAGTTATTAGCGAAAATCGCTCTCACTTTGACTTCAAATCATATTCTCAACTCAAAAAATTAATGAAATCCAGAAAATAGTTAAAAATAAATCGTATACGAATCGAATCGAACGATGTATTATCGAAATTTATCTTCTCCTCTCAGAGTTCAACTGGCTCAATGGTTAGCGTCTCCGCTTCGGAACCGTGAGGTCGCGAGTTCTATCCCGGGTTGTGTTTCGTACTCTGCTTTTGCTATAATTTGCAATAAGTTTGCACGGCAAGCTTGCTGCAAGTTCGTTTCATGGTGAGTTCGGAGCTTTCGTTAACTTGCTGCATGCTTACTGCAAGCTTGCCCTCCTGTCATGGCAAACTTGCACTCTTGTCATGACAAATTTGTGGCAAGCTTGCTGCAAACCAAAATTGCTATCTGGGTATGTTAATATTTATTTTAACAATAATAAATATGTTAAAATTTCAATGAATGAAAGATTCTGAATATGCTCTTCTCGTAAAAAATAAATATTTTGAATTCCTTTTAAAGTATGTTTTATATTTACGAACAGATTATTTTAACGTAGTGTAATAACACTCCGAGCGGCGCAAACGTTTTTTCACATTTTTCATGTTCAATTCAAAAGAAGATAGCTCGTATTTATATGTATATTTTCTTAAAAAATCATGGATAAACTATTCTTAAGATGTAAGAGATATAATTAAATACACAAAACATTTATTCATTTACTTTAAAAGTTTTCTAACCTGACAGCTAAGATTTCAAAATAATTGTGCTCTCAGAGAGGGTAAAGTTAAAAGCCAAATAATGAAGTGATTACATCTTTTTTCAGGGATACTTGGAAGAAAATTTTGGAATAACAACAAGTTTTCTTGGGGTAAGGCATATATTTTTACCCCTATTACATTATAAAAAAATTCGTGTCAATTTAATAATGTCGTGTCAATTTTCTTTAAATTAGCTTTATTACATTTAATTATAGATTTCAGATAAGAGTTTATGCAACCAAGATCTAAATAAAAGATCTTATAAAAAGTACATTCAAGTAAATTAAGCAATCCGCGTTGTGTTCAAAATATTTGAGCAATAACCCCAGGAAAACATTACACAGGCATAATTTTAAAGGTAGCACCAGAACTGGATAACCTGTTAGGATACAGTGTAGAATAAAATACAAACATGAACAAATGGCAGAAACTGTGATAAAAATTAATTTCAGTTTATTTAAGAATTTTAGAAAATATGAAGGCAATTTGTGGGATTTGCATAACATGAACTAAGCACGAATAATGTTGCTCTGGATTCAAAACACTCACATATCTGTTGGATAAAATACCAAAGACAGGTTAATTAGAGTTCATATCAGCACTATGTCTTCTATACAACCAAAATAATAAAAGTCCTGAAAATCCCTATTCAAAGTTAATGCTGGTAGTTTAAATGTAGATAGTATGCAGATGCTTGAAAAGGTAGTCAACTAAATTAAACACACAAATTAAAATGCATACCAAATTCACACCAATATTACATACATATAAATATTTGCTCACAAAAGTAACTTCCTGTATTTAGGGACATAGATAACTCACATAGCATACAAGTAACCAAAAATTAAATCTTCTTCCTACATTCATACTTAAATGAGCCGTTACATAAAATTTACAAATCCGAAAGTTAAATTTCTGTTGTTTTGAGCCTACGAATTTAAAACCTTTAAATTAAAATTTTCAATTTCAAAACAAAAACAAACTTATCTGAGGTCATCATTTGTAGACGGTTGGGCTAGGGGACCGGGACAGATGCACAAAAGGAGCTGGCAGGCTAGGCGAGTCTCGGATCAATTCTGATGCATTTCATGACACCTTGTCGTGGAAATTGCACTCCCTCCTAGCTGGCATTCATGGCACAAAACCCTGTGGCAGTCAGCTCCAGGTGGTTTCAACAGGCTTGCATGGAGAAGTCAGCAGGCACTTCAATAGCAGGGCTCCAGGTTACTTGCACTTGACCCTCCAATTCAGGTAAGGATGGTTAACGGGTCAATTTTCCTGGAAGAGGCAGCCAGTCCATCACACCGAGGTAAAAGGGCCAGCCACGGCCGCACATACGGAATCGCCTTCTTCTATACAGTTGCTCCGATGTGTCAAACAGTTTGAACTACAGTTGACTTTCAGGAGAAATTCTAAAGTGTGTAATTAGGGACTCTGCTTTTCTCCCTCTGTTTCCATACCGCTAATGGCTGTCCTCACGCTCGTCGATCATCAGAGTTCACACTTTACACCGAGATCATTGCCAGAACCCAACTTTCTTCGGCTCCAAAAGGAAATCTATTAAGACATCATCTTCTTCCAAAATCTTGTTAATCTCCCCGTCAAGCACTGTCCCTCTTATACAAAAATAAGATGCCGTGCCAAGCTTTTCTTTCATCGCTCACTTCCTGAGTCAAAGGTCAAGCTTTTTCCATTGGCATGGCATAGAATCAAAATTAAATTAATTGTGCCAAGACGCCAAACTGTCCTCAGAAACTCGCCACACCGTCCAGCAACCCCTTGTGTACACCCAAAGACCTGTAGTTAACCAATTGGGAATCTAGGACTCTCTTCTGATTGGCGGCCGAAGTTTCTCAGAAAAAGGGTCGGTATTGCCCCAACACCCCAAAGGATAATTAATCAATTTGGAAGGGTTCGAATACGCGGGTCTTTGTGCAAAACAGAAAATCTGTCGCGTCGGACAGTAAAATTTGGGTGGTCAGTTACAAGCTTATTGTCACAGAGTCATAAAACTGGCGGAAACAGGAAATTGGCCCGCGTAGTAAAAGAAGGTACAAACCGTTTTCTACAAAAGAGCGGAAGACCACAGAAACAATTTTCAATTTCAAACTCAGTGGGATTCGAGAAAGTAAGCTAAGCAATTACGGGCGATACAAACTTGCATGTGCGTCGAGTGGGATTTTTATTACGGAAGCTCCGTTAATTCATTGCGACAGATTTAAATTTTTACCTGTTTTGTAGAAGAAGATAATGAAGGAGAGCAACATAATTTGCAATTTTTTGTAGAGCATCGCTAAGCGAAACAGAGTTTAACGTCATTAATCTACATATAAGTGATACCGAATACTTAAAAGAAACCCACATTTTTTTGTGGAGGACAAAGGTTCCTAACTTTTTTTCCCTCAACCTATTCCCCCTCGCATGCCCCTTGAATAGTCTTTTTATTTTCGCTTACCCCGTCCAACCACCCATCTATACCAGAGGTCGGTCAAATCATTAGTTAAAAGATCCAAAGATCAGCAGTACAACGATTAAGGATTATTTTGATAGCCATATTCTTTTCAAGAACCATGTTCTTAGGAGTCGGTTTAAACTAGCTGCTAACACTAAATAAAACCAGATAACATAATAGTAATCTTTTCTATTGAATAAAAATATATTTTATATTTAAATAAAAATATGACAAAACGGGTATTTAATGTGAACAATGACCTAGCATTTCCTTGGAAAGTTTGGATCTGTCAGGTTCGTATGTTGTTGTTTTTAATTTCAAGAATGATTCCAGATTTTCGTCAATATAAGACGTTTTTTCGATTTACTTTTATAAGTTTATGCCTGAGAAAGATTGTTTGCATAAATATGTCGTGCCAAATAGTGAAACTACAGCAAATGATAATTTTTTAACTGATCGTATTAGACAAGAATACTATTCTGGGTGTTGAAAATTATCATGTCTTCCTATTCTCCATGTATTTCAAAGCAAACCACTTCAATTGCGAACTAAGATCACATTTATTTTTCTCCAATTTGTCCATATCAAAATTCAGGCTTTCAAATTTGTGGTAGCCTAATTTTTTGTTTTTTATCTTCAATAATTGCATTTCAAAGGCGCCAATGAGAAAAAAGAAAGGGAGAAGAATTTTAATTCTGTTACTTAAACACAGAGAGATTTTTTAACAAAGGCTAACGTGGTTATGCTATATCTGAATTCCTGAAACCTCAGTAAAGAAGCTTCCATCATATTTAAAATTGTTGTTTTGGAATAATAAATGTTAATTACCGAGTTAGTTTCTTTGCGATGTTTAAGCAAATTTTAGATGTAAAGAAACAGTATCTTTGGAGGTGGAATCTGGAGCACGTGCAGTCTTCCTACAGCGTCCTTTAAAAGCCAAGATTGTGGGTGTTGTTCCAGTCTTTTCTCCTGTTGGTAGCCATTTTGAATTGTAGTTTTATGCTTTTAAGATGTTTTAATTAAAGTACTTGAGGGAATTGTGGAACATTGAGTATGGTATTCTTAAACTCATTGAAAATGTTTCTAAAAGCAACACATTTGAAAAGCAGTTGAAAGAGTTTCATGAAAAATTAGCAGTTCTTACAGATGGCAGGTACGAAGTTAGTATTATCTTGGAAATTATATGCAAAAACGAACTTGCCAAATAATAAGAATTAGCTTTAAAACGACAGGAAAAGGCTTTATTGAGGGCACGTAATAAGGGTTATCTTAAAGAATATCAGAAAATATTCTTTGAATGGAAAAATTTATAAAATTATTGAAAGTGTTCCAGAATTAGAGATAAACAAAAAAAGCATAAGAGATTAACATTATCTCCAACAGCGATCTGTTATCAAAAACAGCGGCGAAACCACCAAGGTAAGATCAGTTTCCGACGCGTCTGCTCGAGAAAAGGGGAAGCGTTTATTAAACCAATGTTTATTTACTGGGCTTTTAATTTAATAGAATCTTTACCCGATATTCTAGATAGATTCAGAATATTTCCGATTGGTTTGAGTGAAGATATAGAAATGGCTTTTCTTTAGATTGGGATTGCGCCACATGATAGGGAATATATTTAATTTTTCTATCCTAGTGAGGTAAGGAGAAATTTATAGGCAATCTAGAGTTGTATTTGGGATTACTTTTAGTCCGTTTATTTTAAGTGGATCCATTGAACATCTCCTGGATCATACTCCTCTCGATTTTTCTGATGTGTGTTAAAAATTAAGGCAATCCTTTTATGTTGATAACTGTATTACAGGTGTGAATAATATTATTGAGGAAAAATGTTTCATTGAAATGCCACAGAAGCTAATGTCAAGGGCTTGCTTAAATATTCGAGAGTGGTAAAGTAATTTTCCATGTAAATCTGTGATTTAGTCTTCTGGCATAACTTGTGTTTTAAGTATGATGTGGTATGTTAATGATGATACCCTGAAATGTAATATTAATTTGAATGTCTTAACTTGAGAAACTAGGGTTACGAAAAGGCTACTTTTGTGTCTTGTACAACAAATGTTTGATCCCATTGGTATGCTAAGACCAGCCTCTTGGTTCTCCACACTTGTGTTACAGGAAACATGGAAAAATAAAATTTCTTGGGATGAAATACTTCCAGATTGTTTTCTTCAAGAGTTTTATAAATGGATTGTTCAAAAGGCTTTACTAGCAATGTAGAAATACCAGGTTACATGATAATTCGAGATACTTCCGAATTCCATGTTTTTGTCGATGACAGTAAAAAGGTCATACGTTGCCTGTATTTTTGTACGATCTGTAGATTCAAATGGGGTAAGGATTAATACTGTACGCGCGAAATCTAGAGTTGTACCTCTAAAAATTGTGAGCATCACACGTCTTCAGTTATTGCCATGTTGCATTGGCGAAAGATTGGCGAATTCAGTTCCGAACGCCTTGATTTGCCAGTTATGAAAATTACATTCTGGACGGATTTCTCAGTTGTTCTTTGGTGGATTAAGGAACAGGGAGATTGGCCTATATTTGTCACGAACAGAGTGAGAGAAATCAAAATTTGGTCACAACAACAATCATGGCGTCACGTGTCAGGAAATTTTAAACCGGCAGATGCATTATCACGAGATTGCTCTAATAACACATGTTAAAATCTAAATGGTGGAATGACCCAGATCGGCTCTTAATGCGCCTTGATTTCTGGCAGTCAAGTAATATTTTTAATGATACAAATGAGATAGAGGCAGAAAGAAGAAAAATTAAATTAAGTAATGTAAACTTGTTGGGAGAGACACTCTCTGGTATGCAACCAGACTTTCCGATTATGACAAAATGATAAATATCCTTGCATGGATTTTGCGCTTTATAGCCCACTCTAATAGAAATTCCGTTTCTATGTCTTCTAAACTATTTCTGTTAGAAATAGAAAGTGCAGAAACTGAATTGATGCGTTTAACCCTCTGAGTGGTTCGGTCTTCTTTGTAAAGCGATTCCAAAAGCGAGCGATTGAAGAACCTTTATCTGTTTTAAAAGTGTGCCTTCCTCCCAACAGAAAATGTTCCGAAAGCGCTGCAGATCGAGTCTCTTCCCCCCCTCTGAACTAGGAACGATTAGCACCCCCCATGGAGAGGATAACCGCAAGAATCTGTTCTATTCAGCTTGGAACCTATTCAAACTACAGTGCCAGGGGAATTCTGGGGTATTTATCTGGGCCTGGAATAATTGCTTTCGGAAGATCCCATCTGTGGCGTGACTGAATATCTTCAAGATGCCCTCATTCTGCATATTGCCCGTGTCCATAACACCAGATGACAAAAATAAACGCCGTTACACCAGACAAATGCCAGACCGTTGGGCCAAAAAAATGAACGCTATATTACTTATTTTTTATGTTGTGAGTTTCTAAAAATATGAACATCATTGAAGTTGCATGAAAGCTGATATTCTTTAGATGTCTGTGACTTCAATTTATTTGTTGTTTATTAATAGTTGTATTTTAGATATTGGCTGTACTTCATATTATTAGTTGTCTTTTTTATATTCTTGACTTCAATTTATTTTCAGTCTACACGTCAGTATATTAGTCTACGAATGTAAAAATAATTTCCCAAATTTTAAAGATCAACAACAATGCCATTTATATATATATATTTTACTAATCTCTATTGGCACTATAAAATTTTCATATTGTTTCTTGATTTAGTATTCGGTAAAAGGTAGAAAATTTAGAGCCGATCACAAATATAAACAGCGCTTAGCTGGATTAATCTGTTTTGTATGCACATAAACACTTATTATATAGATAGTCACATAATAATCTATATTCCAAAATAGCCTAACGATAATCAATATATATGAAGGATTATAAATAACCTTCTTAACCCTGAATAATGTTTTAAATAAAATAATATGCTACAAGCCTTTTGTAATGAAACTCGTTACATATGCGTTTTAAGAGAACGAGTTAATAATTCTCAAACTAAAGGTTACATTTTGAAAACTAATGCGCTAAATATTGGAAGAAATAGCTTATTCATATACCTTTATTTAGTACGCAAGAGATTATCTTCTATTATAATAAACGGAAATTTAATTCACCTGAAATTTGAAACTTTGATACTATTGTCCAGGTACTACAGCCCCACCCCCAAAATTTTTCCAATATTTTTTTCGCCCCCTCTCATTTCTCCCTGCCCCGCCCCCGGGGGGGGAGGGGATATGCGATTTGCTTATTTTTGCTGACAAGGGAGGAAGGGGAGTATGAGTGATGCTTACGTAAGATATTAAAATCACTTTATTTCCGAAAATCTCTTGTAACTTGCACAAATAATTTAATTTAAAAAAATTAAATTTGAAAAAAAAAGATAAATTTGGCAAAAGAAAATTGATTTTTGTAAGCTTAAACTTGAAATTGTAAGGAAATTAAACTTACATTTTTTTTTTTTTTCATTTTAAGCCGAGTTAGAGTTTTTACTTTCTCGTACACGAAGTATACAAAGAGAAAATTGTAATCGTCAAAAAATTCGAACTCGAGATTTTGACGAATCTCCATGTTTTAGACCTCCCTGAGTCCGAAAAACACAATTTTGGAATTATGTCTGTCTGTGTGTCTGTGAACACGGTAACTCGAAAACTATTAGAGCTACAGGGATGAAATTTAGTATGTGGTCTTTAAACATAAGTTTTAGGTTTCTGTCAAATTTTGGACAAAATCCGTCCACGGGAAGTCTGTCTGTCCGCGGTCATGTGAACACTATAACTGAAAAACTTGAATAGCTAGATGAATAAAATTTGGTACACAGTTTTATCATCATGAATGTAGGTCCGTATAAAATTTTGGGCCCAATCCGTCAAAGGGTTGACTGTCTGTCGGTCTGTATAATCGCGTACTTGTAAAAATTACATCTCCTAAAACCTTTGGCTTAGATAAATAAAAATTGGTATGACGTTTGCTAATATTAATTATAGGTCTGTGCCCAAATTTCGTTTGAATCGGTAACGAAAAAGGCGTTCAAATTGCATAATTAATTTTTCTAATCCGATTCTCCATACGCATGCGTACTGGTAGCAATCTCTGTGCACGCGGAAGGATTACATCACTTTTCCCCTGTTTTACTTGCGTACTGGAAGCAATCTCTGCGCATGCGCAAGCTAACGAACGAGGTCTTCTCCTGTTTTCTCCTCTGCACACGGAGCTTGTGCATTGGCTACAGTTTGATAGAAAATAAATATTGCTAACTTTTAATACGTACGCATCTCTTTCAATATGATTTTTCACCTAAATATTTTACTATCACTATAATCTACAATGAAAATCCTTCTGATAGTCATTGAATTCTGGGTTACAGTAGGTTCGATTTTTTTATCCACGCAGGGGGAAGGGAAATGACAAATGTTTGAGAAGTATACGAGAAAGTTTAGGGGAGGTCACTCCCGCTGGTTTTATTTGAATTAAATCCTAAAATTTTTAAAATTAGATTATTATTCTTATACGTTTTGTAAAAAAAAAGAACGGGGAGGTGCAGTTTGCTTACGTAATTATAAGAGGGGTTTTTGCGATTTGCTTATTTTTGCTGACAAGGGGGGGAGGGGGTCAAAAAATACCAAAAAAATGCTTACGTAATATTTGAACGGCCCCTTTAATTCTTTATTTACAGTTTTTTTTTATCGAAATGTAATGGCATATTGAGTTTCAGGGGCATTAAAGTTTTTTTTTACCCGATTGAAACGAAAATTGGACAATTAGGGTTAAAAGACCACATCCCAAATTTCATTTATCTAAGTCGTTGCGTTTAGGAATTATAGTGTTTACAAGCATGCGATTACAGAAACCAACAGACAGTTAACGCGTCGAGGGATTTCGTCCAAAATTTAATACGGACCTACATTCCTAATTTTTAAAACTGTGTACCAAATTTTATCTATCTAGCTGTTTAAGTTCTGAAATTATCGTGTTGATATGAACCCTAACATACAAATTTTCCTTGGACGGACTTTATCCAAAAATTGATTGAAATATACTAATTTTGTATTAAGTCCATATAAAAGATTCCTTCTTTCTAACTCTAACCGTTGTTGAGTTATTGTGTTCACAAACATAATTCCAAAATTGTGTTTTTCGGACTCGGGGAGGTCTAAAAACTGGAGATTCGTCAAAATCTCGTGTTGAAAAATTTACGATCAACGATTATAATTCTTTCTCTTTGTATACTTCGTTTACTACAATGTAAAAAAGATCACACTTTTTTTTTCCTATCAATTTTACGAAAATGCGCTAGCTACGAAGTAAAATATTATTGAATTTTTTTTTATACAGACAATTTTTTGCAAACTTCGCAAAATCAAAGAATAAGGAGAAAAATTTAACACCTATTCGAAATTAATCAGGTGCCTTTTCACAATTTATAAATGTCTTGGACGTTATCGGTGTGATATTCAAAAACATTTTTGGGCCTTTTCATACCAAATATAAAGGAAATTTAACTAACATAAAACTGACACTTTACTGTTTTACTTAAAAAATAAAATTATAGATCTAATTCAAATATATCATACAGCTTGGAAAATAAATAAGAGTCTCATTATTATCCATTAAAGTTCAGAATGAAAATAAAAACCTGTATATAAATCAGAATTTTATTTAAAAAAATTATACTTTACAAATCACAGCACACACACAAGATATTGTGATAAAACACACTGTCTAGCATGTGACGGTGGAGTTTGGAAATAATTCAATGCCTGAGACTACTATTATTATTAGAAGTACTGTCTTCAAACTCGTTAATAACGTGTCGGGATGCATTATAGGTTTGTAACACATATTAGTGGATTCTTGTCTCATAGCATCTATTAAAATTCAGCTCGCAATTGGCATAAGAGCTACCAAAAGCAATGTAATTCAGGCATTTAGATTTGATCACTTAATGAAGAATGCATATTAGCAAAACTATAACGCTCAAGGAACTAGTGCATAAATACAGTATCATTGAAGTAAGCATTGATATTTTCTTAGAAATGGTTTTGTGTTCTTACATTTTAAAAAAGAAATAAACATTTTCACTGACTATTGAAATAAACTTAAACTGCAGATGTTATCAGACTCTTAATAAGATAACTAAAAGTCTGTTAAGATCA
>BGPR01003345.1:126779-140641 GCA_013235015.1 Araneus ventricosus | reverse complement strand
TGAATTAAACACACACATGCATGCACAAACACACACACAGAGTCTTCGTGAATTAAACACACACATGCATGCACAAACACACACACAGAGTCTTCGTGAATTAAACACACACATGCATGCACAAACACACACACAGAGTCTTCGTGAATTAAACACACACATGCATGCACAAACACACACACAGAGTCTTCTTGAATTACACACGCTTGCAGAAAAAAAGTTCTTTGGTGGTGGTTAAAATTGTCGAGACTAAATTTGTTTGATCTATGTAGAAAAAGGAATTATAATGTAAAACATGAGTTTCACTTCATTAATTTATGCAAACCTAAGAGATTTTTATTTTTCTATGTCATTGATAGAATATTCTTTGATCGTTTTCATCATTGGAAGAAATATATTTTCAAAAGTAGAGTGAATTTGAAACTATAAGATTCATGTAGGATTGACACAGAGTAAGCAATGATTAGAATTATCTATGTGGAATATTCTCAAAAGATAATCTGTCGCAAAGAGAAGCAAACACACACACAAACGTAGCAACAATTTTATCGTTATTCGAAGTAAATCACACACACACACAGTCTTCACGCATGCAGAAAAAAGTTCTTTGGTGGTTAAAATTGTTATAATTTAATTTATTTATTTGATCAATGTGAAAAGGAATTAGAATGTAAAACATGAGTTTCATTAATTTATTCAAACCAAAGAGATTCTTATTTTTCTTCTATGTTATTGATAGAATATTCTATGATCGTTTTCATCATTCGAAGAAATGTGTTTTAAAAAATCGAAATTGAATTTCAGTCATGTAAGAAAAATTAGTTAGAGAAAATACATATAATTAATTAAATAGAATAAATAGTTTGTTAAATAATATAAGATTAAAAGAAATAAGGAATTAAGAAGAAAGTCAAAATAGGTTCGTAAAAGCAGAAATCCCACGAAATTTTTTTAAGTATCGAAAGAAAGATATGTTTAATCAGTTAATAGGCGAAAATTTTAGATTAGTGGAATGTTTTATACAGTTTTAGAGTTAAGTATGATGAATGATCCCTAAATTTTTAAGATAAAATGATTTCTGATGAATCAATGCATTTGTGACGTTTAATGTCACCTCTATAGCGTCATTCGAAGTAAATTGCAATGCCTTTATAGATAAGTTACACGTTCAACAGAAAAAAAAGTGATCTTTAATGAAGCTATTTCGTCGATGTTGAAGCGAATTCGGAAAGAAAAAAAAATAATGCCAACACTTTCTCGTTCGATATTCAAATTTTCCATTTAACTTTAAGAGAGTTTAACGTTTTGATATTCCTGAAACAGTTAAAAACAGAATTTTAAGTTAACTTATTCAAACTAAGTGATTTTTAGTGCTCTTGTATGTTATTGCTAGAATATTCTAAAATTGTGTTTGTTAGTGAGAAAATTAGCTCGAAGCAAACAGGAAAGTTGAATGATGAAAGAAAAATAAATCGACGCTGGTTCATTTGAAGAATTATTCTTATAAAATTGATTTAATTTAAAAGATTTTCTGTGAATTAGCGATTATGTAACCTTTTTGTTATTTAAGAACAGAAAATGCACACGTTTTGAAATTTTCCTGAAAACAAATGAAAAACGTTATTCGATAACGAAAAAAGAAAAATGAGCATGTCGAAAAATACAATAAGATTAGAAGTTTAACTCTAATTGATGAACTTCTGTTCAAAAGCTGAGAAAATTCAAAGTAAATTAAGATTGTAAGTATCAAATTTTTATGTTTATTTTATATTTAAATATTTTATTTTAATGCACACATGATAAGTTATGATTGAATTGATGTAAATCTGTGAAAGGACGTTGTGAAAAAAAAAATCTAAGCCACTAAAATCAAACTTTTGTAAAAGAAATAAGGCGAGAAAAATTCAAAGTTCCTCAAAAATTTTCAAAGTCCGAAAAAATAATTAATGCGTTATCTTAATTCCTTTTCTAATCTAAGAAGGAGTTGGTGGCGAGGGTCGAAGTCCTAGAAAATTCCTTATCTCAACTCGGAAGGGATTGGCGATCCCTATTTGGGATTGGCGTCCCCTATACACCGAAACACGAAAGTCGGGGTCAACTGAGGTCAAACTGCGCTCAAACCGCTATTACAACCCTACTTCCCTGTATAAAGATTAGGTCTCTAATTACTGTTTAGATTATATTACTACCTTGTCCTAATGGGTAGCTCATTACTAATGAAAAAAGAGAAGAATAGGTAACCTCACAGGTGACTAAATGGGCAATAAACCTTGTGTATCAGCCATTTCAAAATGGACGGAAGCACGTTCCTGTTACTAAGGTGACAAACCTTCCACCTTCTTTTAAGTTCTGTCCTCCCTCGATAAGTGTACAATAAATTATGTTACAAATGTTGCTCTTGTGAACTTATTAATCTTATAGTGTATTCTGTATCATTATTGCAATGAATAAAATCTTTCTTTAATTTAAATTTTTTTTATCTTCAGTTTATTTGTGTTTTCCTTTTCATTGGAATAAATTAAGTCACCTTACTGTTACTTCTCTAAAATCGCCGTCTTAGACGAGATTTTGCATTCCGTTGATCCTTAATGTGATGATTAAATATTTAATAATTTTATGTAGAGAAAAGGATATTTGGTTACACACACTCGCACAAATCACATAATCAGTGCAGGAATCTGTCAGTCTCTTGGACTCCTCTTTGTAATTGAAAACATATCTTTAAATTCTACAGATTTACGCACTGCTGTTCCAGATTGTCATACAAAGAAAACAAGTAGGATATCAGCATCTTCTTTATTACAAATTTGTTTGCTTTCTCATATTAACTTTCTCATTTTGAAGTTGAACGAGGGTCGCAGAGGGCGGCATCATAATTGTGAATCATGGTCAGATGACAAGAAAGATACCCGATTCCGAAACCCACACACAAATTCCCACACGTCACCACCCTGAGAACTTTATCTTCCTAGTAAAATAGGATATTTTTGTAATTTGATGCCATGAAACGATGGAATATAAGCAGTGGCGTAATTAGGGTAACTGACGCCCTGGGACGTAATATATTTTTCGCCTCTTCATCATATTCAGATTTTAAAACATAAGCTACAACAAAAAAAATTTTTAAACATAAGCTACCACAAAAAACATTTTTAAACATAAGCTACCACAAACCCTTGCTACATGCGATAAACTTGTGATTTATCGATTCTGCAACCATTATACTACTCTGTGTAAATATTGTATTAAAGAGATTGATAAATAAATTACATATTAATACGAAACACTTATTATATGATTTTATACCGACGTTTTCAAGAAAAAATCTACGACGCGGACCCGAACTGCACCTCTCTTTTGTTTCATTTAGACTACCTTTTAATGGCGCCATCTGTTGAGAATATATAGAACTACATTTAGCGTATGCGTAGTAAAACATTATTTACAACAAATTCTCATATTTCCCGTAATATTCAAATTTTAATAAATACAATGTTTCTTTTACGTATTGTCAAGTATTCTGTAAGTTTCGTAGAATTCGAAAGAAAACTCTGCATGTTATTATCAAAAAACGTGCGTTGTTTAAAATTTTCAATTTAATACCGATTATTACTTATATTCTAATAAATATTTTTAATGTCTCACTTTGTGTCCTTGTAATACTCCTCAAGTTCTTTAAAATGACACCAGAACCAACCTCCTAGATTTATAACCTTACATAAAGCTAACTCATAACAATCACGCGCATGCGCCAACACTGGTACGACGACGTCGCAGGCAAAACAAATACTATGCTACAAACTTTTACAGATATGATCTATCCGTTGTGGGGTCAACCATTCTTTTCGCATGATTAGACTCGCAGTTATTAACGATTCAAATCTGATGATATTTTGTAACACAAGAAAGTTCGACCGACTATCACTGTAACGAGAGGAAAGATGCTTTCTCGTCAAAAGTTTCAAAAACGCGCTTATATTTTCTTTATTTTCTTCCATTGTCCTCTAACGCAGTATATTCACAGTCGTACCTTTTCATGCAATTTATAGCGCGTCGCTCCAAAACCCGTCGTATTGTTTACGTTGAAAAATAAAATTGTTTCCAAGTGTTTAATTGGAATTGGTAAATTATTTTTTCTTTCTTTTGTGATATACTTAATGACTTACTGTCGTAAAAACTGACATAAACACATTAATATTTTTTTCTAAACGGCACCTCCTAAAACTAGCACCAGGGTATCTATACACACCTTGCCTCCCCCCCCCCATTGCTACGCCACTGAATATATGAGTAGAAGAAAGGTATCAGAAGGCTGACGAAGGCTCATAGTTTATAATATGAAATATGTCATATAATTAAGCGGATGGGACTTTTAAGACTAATCTGGCATAGAACGCACCTGTGATGAATATTTTATTCGGAGAGCATGGACTCTGGGGTCCTCCATCTCCGACAGGTGCGGTTATTTACAGTTTGGTATAGTTATAATTTGATTTGAACCTAGATTTTAGTTTTACTTAATTGGAACTTTAACCTTTAGGCTACGGGGACTTAAACCAGAAGAACTGCGTTAAATGCGGGAAATGAAATCCTCACTTGTGTCTGTACAACAGTTGCAAGTAAGAAGGTTAATCTGTAAGGAAGAAGATTATATATATATATATATATATATATACCTAAAATTTTAGCTGGTGGCCTTTTGCTAATCATTTGTGGTGTTCGGTGGACGGGTTTGATCTCGCTTGGGGGGGGGGGGGTGAGCTGATTCGAATCTGGCAATGAAAGCAACTCATCAGAGGTCCAGTGATGTAGTCACAAATCAAGCAGTGCCGAAAACTCTAACCTGAGTGGTATTGTTGGGTGAGTTGTGGTAAGGGGGTTGAGGGACAGCGATGTGCAGCTATTGATAGAGAGTGTAAGCAGGGAATCACTTGCTTCTCAATAAAGCACATTCTTACCACGTTTTTATTAACTCGCTTTCTTGTCTGTCTGTCTGTCTGTTCGGTACAAATTTTGCAATGAATTTTAAACTAAATTCCCGATGAGCTGGAGACTTGAAACTTTAAACATAGCTCAGAACTAGATGACAATGCAATATTTATTCGCTTTCTTGTCTGTCTGTTTGTCTGCTAATTTTTTATTTCATATTTTGTGTTTTACCGACCGAGAGTTTCGATAGATGGCGCTGTCCAGGCGTCACTCGTAAATAGCGAGAAGGGGGAATCTTGAGTTTGTAGAAATGGATTCCAAGAAATTTCGTATAGTGGGGGAGCATCGAAGAGTGTATTGAATTTCGGAGGGGAGGGTTTGCTATAAATATACCATATACCAGTTTTATATACCAGAGTGGCAATGATTTGTTTGCCGTGAAATTCCAGAGGGGGAAAAAAAGTAAAATGCTGTTCGGGTGCTAGTTGTTTTCACAAAGGTTTCTGCGTCAAGTAACTTAATTTTTCAGGAAAATAACAATATTCTATTTATGATCAGGTGAAGAGAAACTGAAATAAACCTGAAATTTGCCACATGTCTTCATCATAATCTCACCAAGATGGTTAAAATCGATTGTAAAATTTCACACACAGAAGACTAAAAGGCAGAAAATAATTATTTAAATAAAATAAAAATTTTAATATACCACGTTTTCAAAACGGACTAAAAAGTAAAAAATAATTTCTTTTAGCCCCATACAGATTTAAAGCGAAAAACGTGGGCGCATGCAATATTTAATAGTAAGGAGTGTATGGAGTGTCTGTCGTTGAGAAAACTCACACAACAGTTCATATAATTTCCATTGCAATAAAATTGTTAGTGACTGAAACTACTTATGCATCAATTATCTATTGCATGCGCCCCACGTTTTTCGTTTTAAATCTGTATGGAGCTAGAAGAAATTATTTTTTACTTTTTAGTCCGTTTTGAAAACGTGGCATATTAAAATTTTTATTTTATTTAAATAATTATTTATGTCTACGATGTGTAATTGTTTTGTCTAGGTCAGAGGCGGCCCAGGCAAACCGGGCAATCGCCCGTGGAGCCAAATTGCGTGTGGCGCCAAAGCTGGAACGAAGAGGGGAGGAAAAAATGGTTTGATTGACATGAGAGCTCCGGCGAAAACGGCAAAAATTTTCTTTTCATTTTGGCGCACCCTCTTCAGTTTTTCGTAAAGGCGCTCGGCTCAAGCCTCTGCACCCTGGGGAGGTCTCAAAATCTGTTCCACGAACATCAGGCCATAAAATTTGGTGGGTCATTCACAGGTCCGACTGTGCCAGAGGCAACCCGATCCTAGGGGATCGGGTTGGCCATACGTGCGACTGTGCCCCCTTCTCAACCCGCTTTCAAAACGTGCCCTCTCTGCTCTAATTTCCCTACAATGACTTTCTCCCACACTCTCCCTTCTTCATTTCGTGGTTTTTAATTTGGTTCGAGGGTCTCGTTCCTCCTAGCCGATCCTAGCCTAGCATTTCAGTTTTATGGCACAGTGGGCCGAAAAAATATTAAACCGGATAAAAATGTAATTTTTCCCCTGGTCTACACCATTTCTCATCGGATTTTCATTTTGTTTCAGCGTTTTGGCACACTATGTTGAAAGAAACTGGTGAATGTCACGCTTTATTTTTATTCTGAATAACGTTATACATATGGATAACGTTATACATAGTGTTGTGTATTTCGCAAAAATGCCTGAAAGAAATGAACATTCAAGTACGTTTTATAAGAAAAGAAAGGCACGGATAGCAGCCACGAAAAGCAGACCTCAATTTTGAGAAAAAAAAGTCATCAAAATAGAAAATATTGAATCTAGAGAAGGTCTGTCAAAAAAAATTGAAAGCAGAATTTTAACTTCAGAAAACTTTAAGAACGACAATATAACTTACTGTTCGAACCAAGAACAAAAAGTTCTTGTGAATTGAATACCACAGGTAATTTTATTATAATGATTCTAGTATGTTATTTTAAAATTTTCAGAATTAAATATCTGTTTAAAATATGAATTTTCGATATTGGCAATACTAACAATGTCAATTGTACGAACATTCTAAATATTAAATTCCCATATATGAAATTTTAGTTATTTTTTAAAAATTATAATTGTATATTACTGAGCAGAAATCTTAAAAGTGCGTCAAAAGCTGTGTTGGTTTTGTTGGAACATTTTTGTGCACCTTCTATGTGATTATTCAAAAGAACTTAACTAATGTAATCTTGGTAAGCTAGATAAGCACTATTTAACAAGTTAACTCGTTTACCAGGACCAAGTACAAGAAGCATGCAGAGTTGTAATTACTTGAACCAGAACCAGTAGAACATTTGAAAAAGTCTGAAGTGACTGTAAAGAATTACTAATATAATAGCCCAGATCTGTCTCTCGGTAACGCTCTCACATCATCACGCTAAGAGACGTTAAACAGCATTATTTCATTGTTAGAGCACCTGAATTTCAGTTGTTTTAAATTTGAAAGATCAATTGTCATTCTAATTTCGAATTTAATAGCTCTAAAATAATGAAATAAAATCTTCTATCGATTGATATAAAATTTATCTCGCTATGATAAATAGTTCCCTGGAAATTTTAAATTATATTAATCACATATTTCAAATTAATTTCCGTTTTTTAAAAGAAAGTAGAAAATCACGTCAGTGGTATATCATGCGCGTGATATAGTTTCGACGCCACGACGCATCTGATTATTTATTGCAATCGTGATGATACAATTTGATAATACTTTTTGGCAACGTTTGACAAGCAGAGAAGTGCTTTGTTTTGATTAGAATTTCGAAAAAGAATTCCTTTGAAATTTTAACTTTTGACTTGCGTTTGACAAGATGAGAATTTCATGGTTATTGAATTATAATAAAATTGTTAAACAACGAAAAATACTTCACACGGAATGTTGTTTACCAAGAGGTTTTTTGAATAAAGAAATATGTAAGTAAAAAAAATCCTGTCATAAAACATATGTTTATTTTATTTGTTTTCAAGCAATGTTAATCATTTCTCTCGCATATATTATATCTATTTAAACACGTCAAATTTGACGGGAAATCTCTCGAATGAAGAGGCAATTTGCACCCGTCATACCCTGCGGGTGATTTTCTAGTCTAGAAATAAATAAGATGCCAAAACTATTTTGCAAACCGAAAATATCGACGACAGTACTGAGAGTAATAAGATTGTTGGATTTTAATATAAGCATTACTCTTGAAATAATAATGTTCAAACAGTTTTTTGAAAAATCAAATTTCCACGTATAAAGTTCCCATTACATTTCTTCCAATCATCAGAAAGTTCCAAACGTTCGAAGAAAGCATGCAAAATTACAAATTATTTTACAGAAATTTTAATTTTTTGTTTCTTGATAAGTTTATGATTAAAAAAAATTCCAACACGGCTAAAAAAAGTAATAAATCAAAGTCTCACATCGATAAACAAGATATATGGTCAGGGCCGGATTATCAAATAGGCAATGTAGGCAACTGTGTATGGGGGGGGGCGATGTTATTATTTTTTAAAAATAATTTTCAAGGCTACCATTTCATTTACAAGAAGTGTGTTCTAGAACTTACTGAACTTAAAATCTAGTTTCGTTTAAATTCAGAACATTATTCTTGGAATATTTTTAATGTTTTCGAATTTATTAGCAGATAAACGGGTCACATTTCAACAGTAGTGGAATACTTTGTATTAGAATATTCAAATTGTATTAAAAAGCTTTGAAATTTTTTAACTATTTTATTTAAAATTACTTTTAAATTTCGATTTTTTTTTATACTCGAGATTTAAAATTTTTTTGAAGATTATCCGCAGAGAAATATTTTATTTCAGTTTGTCAAATTGTTTGCTGCTCAAAAAGCGCTCATTTAGATATTAAATTTAAATCAAAAAGTTATCTGGCTTTGGAAGTTGGGGTGCCGGGCCTCAAAACTTACATTCTCTATACTGCCCTCCTAAACGCAAAAGGCGTATCTCAATTTTTTTTCAATCTCAGATTTTTCCTACTTAGTAATGATTGTGAGATGCCCGACATTAGTCCTAAGCAGTAAGGCCGTATCTTATTAAAAAATAGCAGAAAACCACTAAGAATTATGCTTCTATACTTATAAAAGGCAATGTTTGTGCGCGTGTCTGCGCGAATCTATCGCTTTTACAGCCTTGAAATTTGGCAAAAAGGTAGTCTTAATAGTGACTCAATGCACCTCGAAGCCGAAATTTTAAAATTTAATCTAGAAAATTTTTTATTTAACGTTTTGTGTTGTTTTGGGTGATTTATCGCACTAGTTTCTCAATAGCATGATTTCGGATAACTGTACCGCAAAAATAGATACACCATCGGAAAGAGCACGCGATTTCCGTTCTAATGAAGTTAGTTTTGAATTTCTAACGTAATTTACTGAATTTTGAAAAATAGTCACTTTTATGGTCATTTTTTATACGGATTTCTTGAAATTCTCGCATCCGCCTTTCTAATAACGCTATCATTTTCAATTTATTTCAACTTATAACTGGAACGTTTCTGTCGGAATTAAAATAAGAACCGTTAAAATACCTTTTCCCGTTTTTTTAAAATTAATTTTTACCTGAAAAGTACAAACAGTGTTTTTGCTAGTTACCGTTCCCAATGAGACCTCCTCCAGAGATTCCCCGACTGCATTGTTGCAATTTCATTGGCTGGTTACGTGACCTTCCTTTTTCGCTGCAGGTGACGTCATTACCTTCGCATTCTACGAGGAGGTGATTTATTTACTCGATGACTTCGATTATTATTTTTAAGCTTGTCTTAACTTATTTCTTTGTCTTTCATACTCTGCTTGCGGTGTAATTAATTGTAATTTTTTAACATTGTTTTGGATTGACGGTACTCTGTCGAGAGGAAAAAGAAGCGGACAGACTCAATAATATATATATTTCTGTTTTGATTTCGTTTCTAAAACTTTCATTTATGTAATTGTATGTGGGCTTTTTTTATTTTGTTGAAGTCCTGATTGCACGGGCAACGCCGTGCGCGTACTGCTAGTATCTTATAAAATTAACGCAGTGGATTTTTCTGACTACCAGTAACTGTTGCTACCAGCGAGAGAGGTTTTTCGAAACTGAAACTGATTAAAACATATCTGCGATCTAGCACGTCGTAGAATCGACTAGTTGCTTGGCAACCGTATCAGTTGAACGGGACCTTCTGCAGAGCATTGATATTAAGAATATTATGAAAGATTTTGCAGATAAAAAGGCAAGAAAAGTGATCGTAAATATAGACTTTATAATACTGTTTTAAAAAATCATATATTTTTAAATTAAATTTGTTCAATATGGTAATTTAGTTTCTGTAAGACTTCCTTATATTCTTAAATATTTCTGAAATTAAAAAAATTCTGACTATAACATTATTGAGTTATATTTACAGGTAAAACATGCTTATTTCTAAGTAAAATTTTGTTGGTCATTTAAAATACAGACAATATAGAATTTAAAAATTACGTTGGTTGGCGGGGGCGCCAAATTGTTGTCTTGCCCGGTTGGTAAAATTACCTCGGGCCGCCTCTGGTCTAGGTATCGGATTCGTGAAATAGTAAAATGTCAACAATGAAAAAATGTGTGTTTTGCAGTTGTTTTAAAAATTATTTTTGATTAAAGATTAACATGAATCATGTTGCTGTTCAAAGCATGAAAATTTTGAAAATGTTGAAAAATAAATTTTTAAAATTTTTGTAAGTTTTAATTTAATATAAAATTAAGTAATTTCAAAGTAAGATCATGACATGGGCAAGAAATATGGTAAATTGCATGGGTTTACAGAACCAAAGCACAAATGTATATAAATGTTTCTGAATTTAAATGTAACGCCCAAAAACTTTTCAAAAATATTGTCCTCATCACTCTCGTTTGGTTGCGATTTATGTATATGGGGAAGAGACGCCGAATTCGGCCGGCCGGAGCCTAGATAGGACCGTGTCATAATTTCAGTTCTGTTAAATATTTGGCCATAAAATAGGCAAATAATGTTGTAACGGTGTAACATTACATAATCGATGGCTGTATAGTTGCAAGTAAATTATTTTTTTACTTTTAACATATTTGAAATTATAATTAAAAATATATATAGGTTCAAAATTAAAATAAATCAGTGTAATAAATTTTCTGGCGCCCTCGGATCAAGAGCACCCCTGCATTACAACCCCGTTTGCCCATGTATAAAGCGGGTTTACGCGCGAACAGTAAAACCGACAGTAAGAGATGACGCATGCGCAGAATCATAAAAGTTTTAACCGGGCCACGACAAGTTTCTGTCCGAACTTGACAGCGACACCTTACTGTCGGTTTTACTGTTCGCGTGTAAACCCTGCTTAAGACAGTACTGGTCAGTCGCGTAGCGAAGGTAAATTGTGCCCAGGTCATAGCAGTGGGGGGAAGGGGGCAAAGATGCCCCTGGCGGCAGTCTAAGGAGGCGCTATAGAAACAAAATATTAATGTGTTTATGCTAGTTTTTAAAATCAAATATGACGAGGGTAGCGAAATAATATCATTCATACCCAATTGAACTTTCCTAGGCCACGAATGGGCGGAAAAATCACATTATACCCCAGTTCTACTTAAGGAGATAGGGGTGCCTCTTTTAACCTCTAATTGAAGTATCCTCTACATGCAGTGGTATGGTGACTGGAAAGCAAGGGACGTATGGACGGACCAGGCGCCAGTCTTAGAGGTCTATGGTTGCAAAATATAAGTGAGTATTTGTCACTTTTTCAAGCTAAATATGATGACGATTCGAAAAAAATAATATTATACATGGGTCACCACTGGTTATAGTATTTTGTCATTTGCCGAATTCATGCTGTGAAAACTGAAAATAAACGCAAAAATTATTGTATTCCTGTTTTTTAAATAACAACCTATCTAGCAAAAACAGTATTAGAAAGTCTCTTAAATTTAATACATTCATTGTCTTCTGTTAAAAATAATTACAGATTCTTTTAAACAGAACGAAAAATTTGATCATTGTCTTCTGTTAAAAATAATTACAGCTTCTTTTAAACAGAACGAAAAATTTGACACTTCTACTTATAATAAAATATTTTTTACTACTAGAACTTTTCTCATATTTCTCTGTTAAATGATAGAATGAATCATCTTTCAACATATTTTTGTCCCGCTTTTGAGTTATGTTAATTGTGTAGCATTCTTCAATTCTATTTTTAGAGCACTTCTACAAGCGATAGAAAAAATGCCATTGTTTTATTTTCTGAAACGAACGAAACTTTCCTTTAATTTAAAGAATCCTCTTTCTAAACAAAGAAAATAACATTTTTTGTTGACAAATGCGACAATTTATCTCACGAGCGGAGGCTAAGAAAATTATCTGCGTTTCTCTAAAACCTATGTTTCAACGAAAACATATAACTCCTGTTTCCCTCCTTTATTTCTTCTTTCCCTTCTGGAAAGTGTTCTTGCATTTTCTTGAATAAAAATCTCAACCAAAAGTAAATTGAACCGGTTTTCTATTCCTTTTCTTTAGTCTTCTGACATGGCGAGATTTATTTTGGTGAGTTGTTTCAAAGTAATGGAAATAATATCTTTAAATTGTTTTAAAAATATTTGAACATTAATAGTAGCATGCGTGCTTAATTCTTAATACTGTTTCACAACTCTTGAATATAATTCTTATGATTAGATGGAACAATGGTGGCGATTAGTAGAGTAAAAACTTTATATACACATAAAAGTACACAGGAGTATATGGAGTAGAAAACAAAATTAAAAAAAAATTAATAACAAAATTAGCTAGTTTTCCCGGAGACTAGTGTTATTTTTCATAATTCCTAACTTTAGGCAGCTAAAATGAAATGAAAATTAAATTTTCTTTCTGTAATAAGGAGGGTTATCCCCCTACCGCCACGAGGACGAAAGACAGAAAGAAGTGTTGCAAAAGTCTTTCTGTGGGTGCATGGTGTAAACAGTCCAACACGCAGGATAGTGGAGAATGAAGGTTTATTTACAAATATGCAGGAAAACACGTAGCACAGGTACAGGAAACAATAGTTCTTGCACAGATTACCAATGTAAACAGGCAACAATTCACAGGTAATAACAGTTCAGCACTTTGTTATCTAACAACACAAACAGTCAGCAAATAACTAGTAACGACAATAACTGCACTTTCAATAGCGCTCAGCTCACCAGCTTCCTAGCTCGCACTGCGGACGAACTCCAAAGACGTTCACGCTCCAAGACGATCCACACCTCCGTCATCCAAACGCTCTCCTTATATAGTTTTCCCCGGCAGGCCTTGACGTCACATGGAATTATCTAGTACATTCAAGCGTATCTTCTCTCCTAATGGAAATATCGAGAAGATTCCAGCACCTTTGAGATTCCATATTTCGTCTCCAAAGTCGCCAAATTTGTCGCCATGTCACCAAGATGGTCGCCAAGGTCGGGGAACCAGACCTGGCTGCTGCTAGCCATCCCATACTTATCCCTGTAAGACTCTCTTCCCAAAACATAAGACTCACATTGCTGGGAAGCGACTTTCCGTGTTTGTAACAGAAGATAGCCACTCTCCAAGACTCCTCGACACACCAACAGGAGAAGATTGCTGGGTATAGAAGCAAATCAGTACGTAAATGAGCTGAATTATAGAAGATTTCTAAATTTATGTATTGAAATACAACATGAATTTTAATCGATATGTTCTAGAATTATGAAGTTGATTATTATATAGAGAACTTCTCAATTATTTTAAAATAGAAATATAATGAGAAATTAGCCATCCGTTTGTGATCCTCCAAATCTAAGAACTGAAATTGGTTCCTGAAAGCTATATTTCTTTAGATAATATCAAATCATCATCAAGAAGCCCTCTTTTTTG
>BGPR01003345.1:97053-126769 GCA_013235015.1 Araneus ventricosus | reverse complement strand
TTAAATATGAAAGTTCTTACGTATAGGCTACGTTGTTTCTAATGAATTTAAGTCATATTCATGTTAAATCGAACAACGCGTTCGGTCATGTCGGCGTATCAACCAAATTTACATTCGAAGTTGGATTTTGTGTAAATATTGATATTGTCTATTTTTTACCAGGTTTTTATTAACTCGCATTCTTGTCTGTCTGCCTGTCTATTCGTACGGAGGCTGTCATGGCATCAGGCACGGGGAGATGGGGCGGCGTTCTGTCTGTCTATTAGGTACAAATTTGGCAATGAATTTTAAACTAACTTCCCGATGAGCTGGAGACTTGAAACTTTAAACATAGCTCAGAACTAGATGACAATGCAATAATAATTCGCTTTCTTGTCTGTCTGTTTGTCTGTTAATTTTTTATTTCATATTTTGTGTTTTACCGACCGAGAGTTTCGATAGATGGCGCTGTCCAGGCGTCACTCGTAAATAGTGAGAAGGGGGAATCTTGAGTTTGTAGAAGTGGATTCCAAGAAATTTCGTATAGTGGGGGAGCATCGAAGAGTGTATTGAATTTCGGAGGGGAGGGTTTGCTATAAATATACCATATACCAGTTTTATATACCAGAGTGGCAATGATTTGTTTGCCGTGAAATTCCAGAGGGGGGAAAAAAGTAAAATGCTATTCGGGTGCTAGTTGTTTTCACAAAGGTTTCTGCGTCAAGTAACTTAATTTTTCAGGAAAATAACAATTTTTCTATTTATGATCAGGTGAAGAGAAACTGAAATAAACCTGATATTTGCCACATGTCTCCATCATAATCTCACCAAGATGGTTAAAATCAATTGCAAAATTTCACACACAGAAGACTAAAAGGCAGAAAATAATTATTTAAATAAAATAAAAATTTTAATATACCACGTTTTCAAAACGGACTAAAAAGTAAAAAATAATTTCTTCTAGCCCCATACAGATTTAAAGCGAAAAACGTGGGCGCATGCAATATTTAATAGTAAGGAGTGTAGGGAGTGGCTGTCGTTGAAAGAACTGACACAACAGTTCATATAATTTCCATTGCAATAAAATTGTTAGTGACTGAATTAAACTACTTATGCATCAATTATCTATTGCATGCTCCCCACGTTTTTCGCTTTAAATCTGTATGAGGTTATAAATCTGTATGGGGCTAGAAGAAATTATTTTTTACTTTTTAGTCCGTTTTAAAAACATGGTGTATTAAAATTTTTATTTTATTTAAATATTTATATGTGTGTTTATGTGACTTCGTTTTTCAAAGTCTTCTTAAGTTAAAAGCCTGCATAAGCTCTAAACATTAAAAGCTGAAAAGAAAATCTTGGAACATTTTAAATAGAAATGAAAATTCTTTATAATTTATTGGTTTAAAGTATGGAATTTTTGAAAAAAAATGTTAGAATGTAACAAGATGTAATCTGTTTATAAGTCAAGATTTTTTACTATATATATGAGCAAATTTTTGAACTTTGAAGATAGTGATGTTTAATTTTTCCCCCTGTTGTGCAGATTTTATAGTTTGTTAATATGCGTACATATTACTGACATGCGTGCATATGCATGCCCATATTTTAACTACTGACATATTTTAAAATGGGACTGGGCTTATTTTGAAAAATTTTTATGGCATTGTTTTTTGTATAATTTTAAAAAATAGACTTAAATATTGAATTTATTACATAGTATTGTTCTTATGAGTTTATAACTAAACTGTAAAAGCATCTCACTTGGTTGAAAGTCAAATATTAAATTGTGAAATACGGCTTTTATAATATTTTATTTAAGTCCTTATAAAGTCTTAGAAAGTGCTTAGAAGGTGTTTATTTTTAGTTTGAAAAGTAGAGTGGAAACCCTGAAATAATGATAAGGAAAAAAGAATCTGCCGTAAATGAATTCACTGTGCTGCCGTGAATTTATTCATTTTGAGGTTTTTAAATAATATTTTTTAACTAATTATAATTTCTGAATTTCAATGGTCAAAATGCATTCCTTGGGATTATTCCCATCTTTTGGAGCTTCCGCGCCTTTCAGCATTCAGTAGCTCGTAAGAAGATAGCCGGACATAGATAGATACATACTTTCAGCATTTTAATGGTGTGTGTATATATATATATTGTCCTTTGTTTCTTGTATGTTTCTAAATTTTTGTCTTTGGTTTCGTGTTTGTTTTGATATATATATACGTTTGTTTACCTTGGTGTTTTAATAGGATACATGATTTGTATTTTTGACATTACCAACGTCACTTTAGCATCCCCTAACTATGCCGCCGCGTATTCCAGGGGGCACGCTTACCATAGATTCTCTTGTCAAGAAAACTAGTCATTTCATTCTGCTGCACTTTAAATGTAGTGTAATTGTTTATCGGTTGAAGTATCGGTAATGGAATTTCTTTTTCATTACAGGTGAGGGCCTCGTTTGTTGTTGACTGCAATGGAGAATCGGCCGTGTTTTGTGTTGAAGTTATCATTGGAGCAAATGGCTCTCAGGAAATCATTTGTCAATTTCTGGCGTGAAACTGATCTTTTGGCTTTGATCGAGAAGTTCCCATTCAAAAAGATGTTTGGCAAGGGGCAATAATGGCAAGAAACATTTGAAGATAAGGTGAAAGACAAAATTTCGAATCTTGTCATTTCTGAATCGCTAAAGAGGCGGATGAATCTTGTAGTCAAGCCTATTGGTTTGCAGATACCAGAATGGGAAAATTTCATGGAACAAAGTTTGTGCGATTCGCGAGAAAATCTGGATATGCATCTTTTGAAACAGCTGTGCTGGGCATCAGCAGGAAAGTTGGATTATGGAGAAACAGCGGAAAACTTGTCAGTCTCCAGACGTTTGACGTTGTGAAACGTTTCAAAATAGCTGGTGGATATTGCTTGGTTGATTCTCTCCCAGTGGTTTGGAAAGAGCTGGTTTTACGTTGACTTCATTTTTTTTTTCATTATTTGTTCCAGTCATTTTGAGCTACTTTCAGCTTTGACTTAAATGCCCCTTTATTCCAACAATTCATAAAATCCTTAACCTAGTCAATTCCAGCAATATTATTTTCATTCCAACTACTTGGAGTGCTTGAGCCCAGGCATTTTGACGCAATTTCATACGCAAGCTGTCACACTTTTTTGTAAGTCAGACCAAAGTTCATATCTGAACTTTTAATATCACAATCACAAAGCATGCTTTCTTGATATGTGGTGAAAACTTGTTGATAGATATACTTAGAGCTAAAGTAGTTGTATGAAGTATCCAATGTTATGATATAATCAAGAACAACTGTTTTAATTTATTTTAAATCTATAAATTAAAGTAGAATAGGATATTCCGTATAAGTCTGCAGCTGTTCTAAGAAACATGCCATCTTGAACTGCTTGCACAGCTTTTGAAATCTCTTTTTCTTCTGGCTTATTATGCTTCTTTATGTAAGTTCAGACCATTTTGCCCAAGTCTCAAAGTTACCTATTTATTAATATTTCCTTAATATAAGAGATACATTTTAACAGTGTTGAAGTTTGCCCCCCGATCTCTATTGAAAGGTATCCTACGTGTTTCGGTTCTATGTCCGACGCGCACAGGCGCATTTCTGCACATCATTAACTAGTGGAATTTGCGCACACATTGTAGGTTTACTGGATCTCAATTACCTTTGGCAGAAAAACTAGGCGAACAACTAGAGGTGCAATAGAAAATGCATAGTTGCCGTTCTGATAAGAGAGTGGTTAATGGGTGAGGGTTCTTTTCTATGGGATAATCACCACTTTCCCAACGAAAATTGATAATTACCTTTACCCCTACCCTTTAAATATCCGAGGAACATTTTTAAAGTTTTATTTCTTTATTTGATTCTGTTCAGTGTGTCTGCTTTTTTCCTCTCTCCTTTGCTTTTATCTAAATTTTTAAGTACGAGCAAGAGTATTGAAATTTTTGAAACGACGAAAAATGAGCCATCAGCTTCTTATAACGGATACCAGTATTGTAAATTTCGTAGTAAACGCGGAAATATAATCACATGGCGTTGCATCAATGAAAGATACGAAAAGTGTAAAGGAATCTTAAAAGCAAAAGTTAATTGTGTTATTTCTGAAATCACGCATTCTTGCAAGCCGAATGAAGCGAAAATCGACTTAAAGTCTTTCCATGGTACAAATGTGAAAACTAATCAAAAATTTAACTTAATTGGTGAATAAATAGAATGATTAGCGCATTCCACAGAATTACCATTCGATAAAGTTTCGTTTTATTGACAATATTGGTGAATAGCTTAAGAATAAAAATAGTTTGTTGGTCTAATAAATGCTTGATTTCAACTGGGTATTTTTAAAATGGCCGAAGTAGGGAAAGGTTGCTGTGTGCGAGTCACTTAAACATTTTATTTAGTTGTATAGTGATAGAAAAATAATTTTAATAAAAAAAAGTAGTAGAATCTTTTTGAAGTTTATTTATCCTAAAATATATAATTGACTCTTGAAGAAATACACTTTAAAGTAGAAAGGGAAATGCTTCTTAAAATTGTGTAATCGGTTCAATTAAAGAAATTGGTTTACCAAATTGCACCACCAATTTCTTTAAGCAAAATAAAGCAAACGTATTTTTTGATCCTCAAATTCAACCACGCACTGTGTGTACCTAAGAATGACATTTTATGCACTGTATTACTTCTTTTTTTAAGTTTCCTCGCGTATGAACACGCAGCCTTAGATTTTGTTCTATTTCAACCATGTCCTTAATATCCTTTTTATTCCATCTTTTTTGCTTTGACTTGTTCCATATCCAATTCATGAGGATTATCAGTTAATATAAGAAAGATGTGGGCTGATATGATTGAAAACAATTTTCCTTTTGAAGCAAATGAGATGACGAAGTTTAGATTTGAAAGAATTTAAGTGATCTTCAACGCTTTCATCTTGGGTAAACATTTTCATCTTGGAAGAGAACTGCTGGTTTTTCAGAATTAACCAGAATTTGATATTAAAATAATTTATTTGAATCTTGTTTTACTTATTTTAACCATATTGTTTACTACTTTGCTGAAAAATTAAGTTTCATGTAATTAGTTTACCTATTTTCAGTGTAATGGAGCAGTTAATAAGTCTCAAATATTGGATTATGGGTTAAATTAATCGGCACAAAAATAAATTTTTCATTTAAAAATTTCCTCTCTTTTCAATTTTAGTTAGATTACTTATTTGTACTTACTTATACGCAAGTTGCTGTTATTTTACTAGTTTCTTAAAATTATTCATTGAAACACAAACTGATTTCAAAACAATACAAACATCGCTATTGATGGTTCTTAAGAATGAATAAGGAAATATTGTGTTTGAAGAAAAATTTTATACACATAGCATCACGCGCATGGAAAACGATAAGTTGTTTAGTATATCTTTTTAAGTCACAATCAGCGATTTTATTTTTGGGAAATTACGAAAGAAAATGCTTTCAATTGAAGCTTAGAGGGTTCTCTAGTATAATATTTGTGATTTTGCAAACCCATCCTTAATTTATTCTTAAAATTAAAAGGCAATATATTTTCAAATAATTGAAAGGCATGCTTATTTTAAAGATTTCTGCGACTATCTGGTGGAATCTAAAAGAAAATGCTGAAAACATAAGGGTTTATATAGCTTAGGACCCCATCATGTCTAAATCAGGATCTGAGTGAAGTTGACTATTATTTTGTAAAAATTATATTAATTGTTTTGTTATTTTTCATTAGCTGTAAATGATTCAGATTTTTAATTAATTTCTTATTGATTTTTAAATAATTAATTCTAACTGTAAAATTCATGATCCTGTGGAAGTAAATGGTATTTTGCAATTTCGATGCTGATAGATGGTAAAGTACGGTAATAGTGCTTTGCAACTTTGATTCATTAAAATAAAACAGATTGAATCCAGAAATCAGTAGCACTTGATATATATTTAAAAAGAGCACTTCAAAAGCCTGTTGGGCACCAATCATTTTGAAAATGTCAATCAGCGATATTGTTTCGTTTAACCTTTGAAGTTACTACTTCAAATCTTTTTTTTCTCTGCAAATGATTAAACTTGACTTTCATCTACATTAGCAAATGATATACATTTTCTCACAATTTGTTTCTTAATAGGATTGAGGTACATACTTAAAGACAACTGAACTGTTAAAGTGAAATTAAAGTATTTTAGGAATAAGTGAAACAGCGAAAATGTACTGATATTCGTTTGAGCTTGATTTTAAAATTTGTCTTGTGCATTCTCTTCCCTTCTTTTAAATAAAAGTAGCAATAAATAAAGATTGAATTTATATTAAACTGAAAATTGTAACTCTGTTTATTAGTCTGCATTATTTTTTCGAACATCGAAATTATCATTTTTATAACTTTTGCAGAGTAAATTTATAGACGAGTTCCTTTTTCAATTAATTTTGTTGAGAAGCAATTTCTTTTTCATCTTATTCATGCATTTTCAACTTATTTAACATTACGATTCAATTATATCGATTATTTATTGTTTAATTAAAATTATATCGGTACTAGTCGCTTGTTTGAAAATAGCAGTTAATAAGGTCCTTAGCATTTTCCCACGGAAGTATCGTTGAAGCACGGATCACTGACATTGATTGATTACCATATATCAACGGATTTCAATGTGCCAAAGCCACGCCAAATCATATAGACATCGATAAAGTTTACAATAATGCAACCTTTCCAACGCTTGTGCGCAAAGGACACTACTTAATGACTTAGCGGTGATGAGGCTGTGCGCAAGTTCCACAATACCGTGCAGCCATTAAGTTTAAAGTGTTATAACTCTCTTTAGATGAGGAATTTTTATTTGCTAATATTATTGTTAGATGCAGAAAATCTTAATTAATTCGGTGAATAAATCCAACTTATCTCAATGAATGTGGAATAAGAAAAATTCAGTGATGAAAAGAAATTTCATTTTTTACTCAGCAGGTAACAAAACAAATCTCATTCAATAGAAAAGCACATAGTTAGAGAAATCGAATGAAACCTATTGCCAGAAGATGTTCTTTTCTGAAACTTGACTATCCACCTAATAGGCCGCAGGACATGGGCAGCTAACTAAGCTAGAAAATGCAAAATTATTATTAAGTTGCGGGGAAACTTGAGCATTCAATAAAAAGACAGAAAACATTAAATATTTATTAAAAATGCAATGTTCTACAACGAACAGGTGCAATTTAAATTATAAAACATCAAAATATATTTCAAATGCAGCCAAATTGTGCGGTTCTTCCAACCAATCGGAAAGCGGCAACTGGTTCGCAGAATATGATTTGTTTATGTTTGAGTTTGCTGCTTCTTGTTGATTAGTATCTAACAAAAACCTAATTTTTATAATTTAAATGAAGGAAATGCCCAAAAACTGTCGACAATAAAGCCTTCTGTCACTGTTTGGAAGTTAAACTTTCACTCAAATTCAAATGTCAATTTTAAACTATTTCCTATCACCTTTATACAAAGTTGAAATAAGCTTTCTTTACTGAAAGTTGCTTTATTTTATCTACTTAAATGATATTCAATAAAATTTTGTTCTAACCTTTTAGTACAACAAAAGAGATTCTTCCATATTTCTGCAACAAAAATAGTCAACAGTGTAGTACTTGCCAAGTATTCATAATTTATATAGTTTTTTATTGTATATTTATTTGTGTCTGAATTGAATAAACAGCATTTTTGTTGAGTTAAAACAAACAATAATATTTATTCGTGATAATTACTTTTAAAGAAACATTAAACTGAAATGTGGATATTAAGGATTTCATAGATATTTGATTGATTGCTAAACTTCTCAAGGTTTTCACTATTCATACAATAGTGATTTTTAAACTGTCAGAATACTAATAAGAAGCAACTTCAATATGCTTGTTGAATTACCTGAATGAAGACCAGCTTGTTTAGAATCAACATTTATACATAATAACCTTAATCGCTATTTTCCAACATTAATATAATATCAAAAATTATTTCAAAATTTTACTTACAAGTATACATTCAAAAATAAAATTACAGCCGTTTTCAAATAACCTTATTTTACTATAGAAATATCTATATAATACTGTTTTAAAGTATAACTAAAAGAACATTATTAGTCTTTTATACATAATGATGAATTATTTACATTTCTGAGCAAGTATTCAAAACAGATTTCATATATATCTGAAGCTCCTTGCTATGCAGCTACTTATAAAAGTGAACTGGCATTTTAAATATTCTTTTGCTGATATCTCTTAGATGTTTTAAAAATTCTAGGTATGCAATTGACAATTTCACATATTTGCTTTTCAAAAAATTCATATATCTGCTTTGTTGTAATTTGTGTACGCATGCAGATACAACCATTTTCAAAAAACATAGCTTCACAGCATTAAAGGCTAAGATACTTTAAAAAAATATGTACAAAATAACATTACAATTTTTTATACATAACAGTTCCTTGTTTACATTGACGGGAAAATATTCAATACATATTTTGTATGTGGTGATGAAGATTCTTATAATTATATAGTTTCTACAAGGATATACAGGCATTTAAAACATCCATCTGAATAAAATAGTTATAAATAATTTTTTTAAAATTATTTTCAAAACTATACAAATATTATGAAATTTCTGTGTCCATTATTTTATTTATGAATGAGTAATGTTCTTTATACAAATAGTACAATAAATAATTATATAAGCTATTGGTATTTTAATCAGCATTATCAGGTAAATAAACACATTTTGTACAATTCACTGAGGTGCAGTTTGGAAGAATGACAAGAACAACTTCCAATAGAGTATCTATTATTTTTCCATTTGCAGTGAACATTATTAATGCTGGAGGAACTGGCTCTTGAGACATATGATAATAATCTACTTCCAATATACCCTCTGAAATCTTCTATCCATAATGTGAAGGACATAGTGCAATAATAAACTCTTGTTTATTCCAGCCTGGTAATTTTCTTAATAATGATTAAACATGTTTTTGAAGAAAATTTTGATTTGGAGGAAGATTGGTGTATGATAAGCAAGATTTTAAGATTCAAAACGAAACTTAAAATTTATAAATACCCAAAAACTGAGTATTTTGCAAAAAAAAAGTATTTTCAAATGGGGATTCAAAATTTAAATTTATAAATACACAAAAACTGGTTGTTGTTTTTTTTGCAATTAAAGTATTTACGAATGGTGATTGAAAATTAAAGCATCCAAAAACTGGCTATTTTGAGAAAAAAAAGTGTTTGTGAAGTATGCTTCAAAATGAAACATAAAATTTATAAATAATCAAAAATGTATTTTGCAAAAAAAAAGTATTTGCGAATGAGGATTCAAAATGAAACATAAAATTTATATATATATATATAAATAATGCTTACATAAGGTATAATATTTTTAAATTAAAGTTCTAACCAAATTTTTTTTAAATTGCTATCAGGATTCAGAATAAAATATTCCAGAACTTAAACAGGATCGGAGGATAATTTATATTTTTTGATTTGAAGGAATGACACTTAAAATGAAATAATAATTTTGAGAACTGTTTATGTTATACAGAGAGGGCTCGTGAAATTTCTGATTCTTAATTTCTCAGAATCCCATGCTACAAGTCAGCCAGTCTTGTTTTGATTTAATGAGGAGTGATTTACTCTCTTCACATGTATTAATATTATGGAAAATTTCATGTTGTAAAGAAAAAAAGCACTTGCTTGGAACTTTTTAATGTTAAAAAAAGAAGAAAGTGTACTGTGATGTTGAGTACAAATGACAATGTAACCAAATTGGAAAAACACGTAAAAAAATGTTTCAAATATCCTGTTGGGTTAAAAAAGGGATGCAATAGAAAATTAATATAGTTTTAAATAAATTCAAACTATGAAAATTACATCAAACTTTTAGTTTCAAGAACATTTAAGTACTGAAGGTGATGATTCAGATGAACCTCGCCTAGCAGTAAAATGTCTGGTACATCTTCAAATAATATAAAAGTTTCAGGAATAACTATTATTCAACACATTCACTATAATTTTTAAAACTATTAGAACTGAAACATCTGGTAACTTTTCATCAGAAATTGTCTGGTTCTTTGACTGATTAATCCAAAAAGAATTATGAACAATTGTATCCTTCAGTTTAGTTTCCATTATCAGCTATTTATAATTTTAAAACCAAATACATTCCCTTTTTAAAAAATTAGTTTAAGAAAGAGTTTTTTTTTAAAGCTAAAATAACTCTTTTTTTTAATAAGCAGCAAATACAAAATTATTCATTGTAATTAAAAAGGATATTTTCATTTAAATCATGTATTTTATGTTAGAAGCATGATGTAGAAATGCATTTGATTTTTCTGATTAAATATTTTAGTTTTTATAAAACTTAATTAGTTTACTTTTTATTGATTAAATTTTTTGATTACTTAAAATTAAATTATATTATTTATCTGGGTATCTACTTACAAACCATTATATCTATTTTATATGAATCAAGTGAATTGAAAAATAAATACCCAGGTAAGTATTTACCATTAAAATAAATACCCAGGTAAGTATTTACAAATAAAAATAAATACCCAGGTATTTTACACCACTGATTATAGACTATGTTAGGAATTATTTTCAATGAAAAAAGCTTTGAATTGCGGCTCTACTTTTGTTTCTTTTTCATCGGTCAAAATCCACTGATCTGCATAAAATTTAATTTTTTCCAAGAGTTAAATCTTAGCAACACTGAAAATCATCTACACAGTCTTCCTCTGCGTGGATTTTACATTCCATCCTAGCAATATACCATTTTATTTTCTAGATTGAACTTTTTAGAATCACTGATGTCAAAGCCTCTAAAAAATAAAATGCGAAAAAAAAAAAAAAAACCGCGCAACGGAAGAATGCATCCTTGCCCCTCATTGGCTGAATTGTGGTTTTCTCCGCTATAGTGATTCTGTATAAAGCATTCTGATTGGTCAGAACAATGGAAATTTTATAACTTTAATTTCTTTGTATTAATTAATTTTCGTCGATCCAATGTAGAACATTGAATTATAATTTTTTTGATTTCATATTCTTTTCTTTGGTTAATTTCAAAAGTTTCCCCGCAACCTAATAATATTACTTGAACGATAGCGAGACATGTCCTGCGGCCTATAACAGCCGATCAAATAGCACTTCCAGTGGAGAGAAATGCTAACTGTTGAAAGGTGTCTCCCTT
This sequence comes from Araneus ventricosus, assembly GCA_013235015.1. Taxonomy (NCBI): domain Eukaryota; kingdom Metazoa; phylum Arthropoda; class Arachnida; order Araneae; family Araneidae; genus Araneus; species Araneus ventricosus. Next base: position 115,567 of record BGPR01003345.1, on the reverse strand, counting down.
TCCCCTATTGTTGTTCCCCTATTGTCTCCCTGCCAGTATTGTTACCTATGAGCAGTCACCAGACACTTTGAATGGCTTTCTATTTTTGTTAAACAGCTGTTGCAATCGCTTGAGGGATTCTTGCATTCCCTCACAAACCTTTTTCTCCTTGCAATCGCTTGAGTTATTCTTGTGTCCCAACACAAAACCTTTTCCTTCTTACAATCCCTATTCCAGACGAGGTTAAAAAAAAATTGCCTTCAAAACTAGATCATTGTAAGAGCATGAAGGTTTAATTAAACATAAATAAAACAAAATTCTTCTTAAAATAATTATTCAGGAAAATCTAGATGAAATGTTCGAAATAAAGGTGATTTTTCTAGATTGCATTTGCTCTTAAATGTGGAAGAATACGAAGCAATTGTGGTTTTTCCGACCCCTTTTAAGCTAACAATCCCCGTTGATTTAAATTAATACTGATTTCCTTCTTCGCTGTACTTTTTACAAAGCCATTGTCCAATCGGCTCTTCCTTTTATTCAGCGTTCAATAATTTCATAGGTAAATCTCGGCTACTTTTTTCTTTCTAAAATTACCCCAAATATCTTGATTTCATAGTTGTGAGGAATCAGTTAATGGTTTTATTTATTATTATCATATTAAAACAAAATATATGTCTGCTGTCGGCAATGTATGAAATGCCGACATTCTATAGAATATCTAGGTATTTTTAGACGTAAAAAATGCATTTAAAAACTAATGAATTTGGTGGGAAGTATATTCCCTCTGCCTTAGAAAGGGTTAACAGATAGTTTTCCGGTAACCCTCCCAATTCATCAATCGTCAAATCCAGTTGGATACTGTATCAAGCGCCGAGTTCGAATCGGTTCTTTCTGTAGTACACAATGAGTTAAATTCTGAGTTCTTTTTATTTGTGTAACCCTTATTATTTAAATCGGTTAAAAAAAAGCTCTGGCAACGGCTAAACTCCAAATGGAATGATTGTAATTAACTAAATTGTTTGGTTAAAAATGAAACCGCCAATGACTATCGAAATCTTATGGTTAAAAATTTAACTGCCAAAAAGCTTTAAAAGTCGCCGAAAAAGCGATAACAGACAATTATGACAGCCTTTACACAAAATTAGGCTCTTATTTTAAGTAAAATTTAGAGCCTGAGCCATTACCACCTGAAGTTGGTGGTTATAGCGGACGTCCTACTTTAATGCAAAGAAACAAAACAGAAAACTCGTCCGTAGATTCATTTTAACTCTTATATTTTTTTCTAAGATACGCCTAAATGCCTGGTTTGTTAGTTATTTGTAGGGTAACCATACCTCCGGATTTCACGCTCACGTCCGGACTGGCGTCGGGATCTTCAAAATGTCCGGATTTACTCCAGCCAATTCGGCGAGAGATAAATTTGGTTGTTTTAGGGATAATCTGTTATATCCGAAAAAGCTGTCCTCATTCCGCCAACGGAAGGAACGTTTGTCGATTTTCAGAAAGAGAAATGGGCGGAAGAAAATGTTATTCCTAGGGGATGCTTCAGAAGCTTAGTCGTAAAACCCCGTTGACCTTCTCAGAGGGACAGTCTTTGGGTCCCATTACGCTGTTAATTGGCAACCTACAATGGCACTTCATTCAAACACCTGGGAAGACCACCTGCTGGATACATTAACCCATCGTGGGAGTAGGGAAAATTTTGTAGGCCATACAGTAGAAATAAATGGAGGCATGTCTGAAGGTAGTCTCTCTCCCATTAGAGTCCCGCGTTCAACAGCTTTAAAAGTAATAAATTGTTAAATTTTCCTAATTATTATGCTACGCATCACATGTACTTCAAAAGCGATACGACCTGTTCTATGGACGTCGTTCAGCATGAAAAAAATAGCCGAATATTGTGGATGAGATAACCCCATCGGGGAGGGAGTAGACAGGCCATTAATCCGTGCTTCCAGTATCACCCTCGAGTTGGCAAAAGTGGTGAGAAGGAAAAAGAAATCTGATCTTTGTCCAGCTGCAATCCATAAATGCAAAAGAATCTAATTGGACGAGGTTAAAAGTAAGAAAGAATATTTTAGGAAACTATTCCCTCCTTCTTTTTTGGGAAATATATTCTTTGGATTCCCACACATTTGACCATCACATTTTGTGTTCATTTCATTCTTTGTATTGGCGATTGAGAAGGAAGTTAAGAGTAGGTTTCTGATTTCATGGCCTTTGTTCCTTTCCGGGAAATCCCAGGAACATAGCAATAATTCCTGGGAATGCATCAAATGTTGAACACATCTAAAAATTTGTTATTTTTTTAATTGATATCAATAATAATTATACAAAATAAGGATATTCATAAAACCAAACTTAATACTCTTTTATATATTCAGCTGCAAAATTACAAATAAAATTTATTAATCATTCATCTGTAAGTTATGATTTAAGAAAACATAACCAATCTTATGTCTTTATCATTCAGCCTAGTTTTTAGCTTTGTTATGAACAACCAGACACCAGAAAATGCCTTCTCAGCTTCAACTGATGTTGAAGGAATTACTTTTATTTCAAAGCCTCGCCCAGTTTAATAATATTTGATCATCGATTTTATGTTGAGTAAAATAACTGAAATTCTTACTTCACTGTCTTGCTCAAGATACAACTTTTGAAAAACGTAGAACCTTTGTCTTTGAACGGATCGCTTTTTGTAATTTTTCGTACAATGTTAAAGATTTCTCTTCCAAAGTTTCCCTGCATTTTTTTGTGAAGAGATGTGATTCGTTTAACTCCAAAAAAAGCCTTATCAAAATTATTTTAGATTGTTGAATCATTTTTATTTGGTAAACGTGAAAGATCTAAAATAACTGTCGCAGCATCATGCTTTCTCCCAAAATTTGTATTTAAAAATTTTCTATTGAAAAATCTATTATAAATTTCTATTGCAAAAATCGAACAAAACTAACATTGCGTCTCTCACAAATTCATTGGACCAGAGACCCTTTCATACTCTTAAAAAATTCTGAGATTTGTCGGTTCAACTCTTCGGAAGTTACCAAAGTCGCTTTACGAATGCATACTTTTTCTAATCCAATTTTTACTGGCTTCAAGCCTGCTACAATTTCAGGTCAGAGTTTCAAATTCTTAAATAGACAAAAATCCTGTTCTTCATTATTAATTAATGCTTGTGAATTTGCTGATTTTATCTCTAAAAATCTTTCAAACATTGCCAACAAACTATTCCAGCGTGTTTTGGTGTCTAAGCGAAATATCTTTTCACAGCAGAACTTTGCTTTAACATAATTTTGTAAAATATCATTCGTGAGATGCGATTTTCTGAATAATTTTAAAATTTTTGTTCCGGGGACCAAGTAGAATTCCCGGGAATCCAAAGAGTACGAAAATCCTACCATTTCCCCCGGGATCCCGGGAAAGAAAGCCTAGATTTTAGTTCTAAAACACTTTCAAGCATTGCCAACAAACCATTCCAGCGTGTATTGGTGTCTAAAAAAAACCATCTTTTCACAGTAAAAATTTGCTTTAACATAATTTTGTAAAATATCGTTCCAGAGAGATGATTTTCTGAATAATTTTGCAATTTTTTTTCTTCCCAGGAACCAAGTATAATTCCCGGGAATGCAAGAAGTATGAAAATCTTACGATTTCCCGGGAAAGAAACCCTAGATTATAAATGGAAGGGGAACAACAAATTTATAGACAACTAAAATTGCTGGGGAATATAGGGGTAGACATACGGTTACCATAAATTTTTAGTTCAAATCTGTACACACTGGCGAGTTGCAGGGTTATGTGGTGGTGGTGGGGAAAGTATAGTATAAGTTATAAGTGGGGTTACCATTCCTGACAGTCCGGAAGCTCACGTCCTGACTAATGTCCGGATGTTCAAATTGTCCGGATTTACCATTTACGCCCTCCAGTGAATGCGGCGGGAGAGAAATTTGTTTGTAATTGAGAAAATCGGACTTCAAACTGACACCATTCTAAGAAAGAAAATTCATTGTTTACACTGTTTACATCCATTGTCGATGAGGAAGTGGATGACACCCCCCATTACCCAGGCCCCAGTTCAGACTGAAAATTAAAAGCTTTGGCATTTTTTCTGATTTTTCTTTGTTTTTTTTCATTATTATAATTTTAAATTATCAAACATTACAAATATTGTATGTTATTTGCATTCTGAAGTCTTAATTATTATACAATAAGGAAAGGACTTCAAAGCTGGCTTGTCAAGTTCCTCTCTCGGGCTCAAACATTCCATCTGTTTTTTGCTTCCTGCAATATATTTCTTTGTCTTTATACCTCACTTCCACTTGAAACATCTTCCGTGTAATCTTGAAATAGCAAGTTAACACTTGGAACTGCACCAGACTTAAAATTTTTCTTTTGATTGAAACCAACTAGGTTATTCTTGATATCAACCGTGAAATCGGTTGTTGTAAAGAGGTCACAGCATTCGTGGCATACTTTATATTTAAAGAATCTTACCCTTTACATTTCGATATCCAAATTTTTCTCAAATTAGGATATATCGAAAATATATGGCATACTATACTGAACCTTCGTCTTCCTGTAATAATTTCAGCAAATAGCGACAACATAAGAGGATATAAAAATAGAAAGATACAATTAGTCCAGTAAACGAAGGGTTTGAAAAAAACAAAAAAATAACATAGTTTTGGAAATCGGTACACATGTTAGTGAGGAGCTTATGATAAACATTCTAAAAGTCTCCAGTTCTGGGGGTGAGCTCGCGGCGCCATCTTGAGTTTCATCCCCGCTTCTATAGTTTTTCCTGGATATCTCGGAAACTATTCAGTTTAAAAATTGCAAATGATTCAACAAATTAAAGAGCGTAAAATTCATTACACTCACATACTTTTATTTTTCTTCTAGCTTTAATAATCTTGGAGATAATGGGTCTCAAAGGTTGCCGCCATCTTGGATTATCTCCCCCCTTTTCAGTTTTCCTTCACTATCTCGAAAACTATTCGAAATTGAGATTACATGTGAATTCACAAATTGAAGAGCGTGCGATTCACTACAGATAGACTCTTTGATTTTTCTTCATGCATTTACAGTTTTTGAGATAATTGGTCTCAAATCGAATAAAATTGTGAAAAATCTTAATTGATAGTACAATAAACGTAGGGTTTGAAGAAAAACAAAAAAATCCTATCGTTTTTAAAATTGGTACAAATGCCCTCGAGGTCTCTAGTCGAACATAGTAAAAGTTCCCGATCCTGGCTCGCTTATTTCATCCCACCATTTTTGTTTTTTCTGAATAACTCGAAAAGTTTCAATTTTCAAACTATAATTGTTTTTAAAAAAATTAAAGAGAGTAAAATTTTCCCCCATATTTTTGTTTTTCCAGCTTTAATAGTTTCCGAGATAATGGGTCTCAAAGGTTATCGCCATCTTGGATTTCATCCCCTCTTTTAGATTCTCTTGGATATCTCGAAATGTCTTCAATTTTTAAATTATATGTAATCAACAAATTAAACAGCGTAAAATTCCCTACCATTTCTGCCTTTTATTTTTGTTTTAGCTTTAATAGTTTCCTTGATAACGGATCTCAAAATTTGCCGCCATCTTGGATTTTATCCCCCTTTCTGAGCAGTGGCATAACAAGGGTGGGGCTAGTGCCCTCGGCGCAATTGCAAAGGGGCGCAAAATTAAGGACTCGATTGGTTGCATTTACGTAAAAGTAGGGTTTTTTGAAGCTCTTATTCCTAAGATTCTTAAAAATTGAAATGATTTCAACAAACTGTGGGAAAATCTTAAGGATACAGTCATTTTTACAACCCGGAAACCTCAAGCTGCGACAAAATAACAAGTATTATTATATCTGAGAGATTTGCTGACGGAAACCCTCATCACGAAATTAAAAGCTCGTTTAGAGTTCCCACCCGGTAGGGTGGGATAAGGGAGGATGGTTAGGGATGATTATCTCCGCAGGGTTCCGGATGCTTTCTTCTGACCTCATGGTTCTTATGATTTCTCTGGGTATGTATGATAAACACTGAATGGACATCAGCTTCTTCGGAAATTAAGAACTTAATAAATGGTTAGCAAGTGTCGTTCCTATTTTCAATCAGCAAAGCGTGAAGAACGGGAAATATACGTCAATTTTTTTTTTTTTTTTTTGCTCACACACACACAGAGTAAGAGAATTCCAGCAACTTAAAAAGACTTGTTCGCTATCTTTACATGTTTTTAGTATTGAATATTTGCATAATTTGCATGATAACAATGCGACAGTGTTTATAGAAAGTAGATGCAGTTGTTCTGCCAAACGCAAAGAAAAGAAAAAAAAAACCCTGAGAGAGAGAAAAGACCGCATAAAGTTTTGAAATTGCGGATAAAAATTTACAGATCTTGCAAACACATCTTAAATTGACATTGAAAAAGAAATTTAATTAGTTTTCTTTAAAATAGCAAGGATTTTCTAAAAGAATTTACATTTAAAATGCCAAAGAATTAAATAAGCAATTATAGAGATTTAAAATTAAATTATGAAGTACATCTCAAATGTTCTGCAAGGTTTACAGCAGATTTTTTTTCCCAACAAAATGATTTTCAAATAAAGTATTAATGCCTTTTGCATGTACTTTTCTTTTGTATATTGCGAAAAGGTAGTTTTGAAGATTATTATCCTGATCATGATAATAATTCTAAGAAATGATATCGTCATGCCCATGCCTGAAGTTCTTTTGGATATAATGTCGATAATGTATATACTATAACTTATTTCAGTGAAAATTATTTTAAATTTAGATTTTAAACTGATTACTTCAATTTTAGTGTTTTATTTTTAATTAATATGTCTAGTTCAAGCTTTTGTCTCGTTAAAACTGGAATGATGTCTTTGCCCATGAAACCTTCGGCTTTAGAAGCTTAATCTCACCAGCATGCAGACATAATTTTTTTGTCAGATTCCCTCTCTCCTGCGTTTGTTATGCAAAATACATTAAATCCGAAAAAATTGAAATTATTATACTATTATGTTCTCTTTCCCCGGCGGCCCTTGTAGTGTCTGACACTTTAACGGGTTGGCCGGCTGCCGTGGGTTATAAGACAAAATAAAATACTATTATCAAGTTAAACATCTTTAATATTTTTATTTGATTTAATTATAAAACACAAAATTCCTCTTGGTAGCTTTTGCTAACTTCAGTTTTACACACCACAAAATGAATTAATCTAAATTTATAATTTACATTTTTATAATTTTATTAGGAACTTTGCTGCAAGCATCTTTTCTATGTTTATTTCACACTTTCACCTAATTTATGAACGGAAATATTTAGCTACTTTTAAATATACTCCAGCATGAAATGAATTTTTTCTTACTCATTATGTCGCAAAAATTTGCCTCAGTGGTGAGAAGAAAATTAATATGGCCCAAAATAAAACTGGGAATTCTTTCGATTACCTTCATAAGTCAGAGAAATATTTAAGAATCTCTAACTGATTTATGAAATTTTTGAAATCTTCTAGTTAAAAGCGTGAGTTTTCTTATTTTAGCTTCGTTTGTATTAATAAAATATGCAGCAATGAAGAAGAAAGAAGTTCGGGGGTGCCCTCAAAAGCGTTTTATATTTTATTTTCAACTCAAGAATGTTTTATATGTTATTTTTTAAGTTTATTTGCACTTTTAATCTTTGCAGTCCCCGGCATAAAGATTCCGAAAAGAAAATGGGGATCGCATTTCAAAAGGAAAAAGAGGGGGAGGATGCAGTTCAGGTATTTGCCCTGGGCGCTATTTTATGTAGGTTCGCCACTGTTTCTTAGTCTTTTTTGAATACCTCGAAAACTATTCGATTTTAAAATTACATGTAACACAACAAATTGATGATCGTAAAATTCCCAACAAATGTATGCTTTTTTTTTCTAGCTTTAATAGTTTCTGAGATATGTAAGAAAAACTAAGACAAGGGAGGGGGGGATAAAATCCAAGATCGTGGCAATTGTTGAGATTAATTATCTCCGAAACTCAGGGATGCCACTCACAAAAAAGCAAAAAAGAGGAAATCACGCGTGAATTAAAAAAAGCAAAAATGAGGAAATTGTGCGTAAATTTAAAAAAGTTAAAGTGTGGGAATCGCACGCAAGTAAAAGAATTTGTGAAGTAAAATTTCCATTTTTCATAACATTTATGCATGAATTTCATGAATTAATATAATATCCAATAAAATGAAAATTTGGTTATAATTGAAATCAATGTTATAAAATTAAAAGCTTTTTAAAAAATAAGTTGACTGCATAAAAATGAGGCTTACACACACATACAAATATATATATAATTTAAATTTGATTTTTAATTACAATTTTTACCCAATAAAGCTGTGCATGAATATTAGAAACAGAAATCCAATCCAAATCATATTTTTTCACAATTAAAAAATGTCCAACACTAGGACAGAATTTAAAATGTTGAAGTCACTAAAAAGTTAAATTACTGCATTCTTCACACAAATTAAAAATTTTGAAAAATACTAACAATATTATTAATTTTATTACAATGCTGTATTTTTACACTCAAATGCAGAAAATCTATAAAAATAAAACATTTTCATTTTTTATTTTTAATATTTGCATGCAGAAACATCTCTTTGATATATATCATATAGTTAGGATATTATTTTTTAAATTTTAACATTTCTTTTAGAAATAAGTTCTGAATGAAAGTTTTTGACAGCTTCACTTTTACTTTTATCCTCAACTTTTCTTCTTTTGGATTCATTTACATTTTCGCCACCATTAAAATTTGGTTCATGCAGTCTCTTTAAACTATGTGTTAGTTTTTTCTTATGATTTATCCTTTGCCTTTTAGTTGCATCTGCAGACATCTTTTTTGCAGCTTTTTTTGTCAGAGCTTTTTCTTTACTAGCATTTAATTCTTTTATTCTCTCTTCTCTTAATGATTTATTTTGTTTAAGTTTATCAAAGGAAACATTCCGTGAATTTCTTACATTTCTCACCAGTTTCGGATCAACTTTTTCTTTGAGAAAGTCATGTTTGGAAAACATACAAACTGCCGATTTTTAAAAAAATTTTTTTGTGAGCGCAGCTCATACTTAATGCACTGCATAGCATTAAATGTTGAAACATTTAATCTATTGCTTCCAGGTGTAATCACATTATTCAATATGCTAAAGCTACTTTCCACTTTGGGTTCATGGAAGCAGGTTAGCAAAGCAAATGCCATCCTTGAAAGTAGAGGATATTTTGAGGTATTCTCCACATCTCTCCACCATAAATCAACAGATTCTTCTACAATACCACTAAAACGATCATTTTGAAAATTATGTATTTCCAAATCATATGCTTCTTTTTCTGAATCTTGAACAACATTTGAAGCATAGAGTGGTAGTTCTTTCATCGATTCTAATGCAACAGAAGTCCTTCTATTGCATGGATCCAGTGAAGATACTGCCTTTAAAAAAGGGTTGGCAAAAGGCATTTTTTCCACAAGCCACTTAGCACACCCAATGTATGCCTTAAATACACATATCTTAAAATTTATTATCACAATCAATTGAGATTTCGGAGCCAACTTTATAAGTTGCTTTGCAGTATCACCCACAAAGATTGAAGAAAAGGAAAGAAGAAATATCCGCGGAAATCGAGGATTGATTTTTAAAAAAAAAAAAGCGGAATTTTTCAAACCGCGATTTCCGCGGAAATCGCGGATTTATAAAAAAAAACAAAAAAAGCGGAAATCCGCCGTTCGGCGGAAAAGTGGCATCCCTGGAAACTATTGAAGCTAAAACAAAAATAAAAACATGTATTTGTAGAGAATTTTACGCTCTTTAATTTGATGATTACATGTTATTTGAAAATTGAATGGATTTTGAGATATTCAAGAAAAATTTAAAAAGGAGGTTGAAATTCAGGATGGCTATAATCTTTGAGACCCATTATCTCGGAAACTTTTAAAGCTTGAAGACAAAAATATTTACTTGTATGAAATTGTGCGCTCTTTAATTTCTTAAATCAATTATAATTTGAAAATTGAATAATTTTCGAGATATTCGGAAAAACAAAAATGGGGGGATGAAATCTAATATGGCGACGCGAGCATTCCCCCCCCCCAGGATCTGGGACTTTTACCATGTTCAACAAGAGACCCTAAAGAACATTTGTACCAGTTTTAAAAACTATATGATTTTTTTTTCTTCAAACCCTTCGTTTATTGTACTATCAATTAAGATTTTTTACAAATTTACTCGTTTTGAGACCAATTATCTCAAAAACTATTAAAGCCTGAAGGTGAATAAAAGTACCAATCTGTGGGGAATCGCACGCTCTTTAATTTGTTAAATCACAAGTAATTTCAATATTGGATAGTTTTCGAGATATTCAAGAAAATCTGAAAAGGGGGGAGGAAATCCAAGATGAGGGCAACCTTTCAGACCCATTATCGCCAAGACTATTAAAGCTGGAAGAAAATAAAAGTATGTATTTGTAGGGACATTTACGCTTTTTAATTTGTTAAATCATTTGTAATTTGAATAGTTTTCGAGATATTTCGGAAAAACTAAAAAACGGGAATGAAATCCAAGATGTCGCCGCGAGCTCACCTCTCAGGGCCGGGGACTTTTAGTACTTTCATCATAAGCCCCTCAGAAACACGTCTACCAATTTTCAAAACTATACGATTTAATGTTTTTTCCATCCCCACTTTGGATCTTCGTTGACTACATTAAATCAATTCGAAATACACAACATGAAGTTCAAGAAACACACTGAACATCAAGGAACGAGAAAAAGTAGGGTTAGCGGTTGTTTATGGTTATCATCAGGGTTGCCAGATCAAAATAACAAAATAAAATAAGACCAAACCTTCTTAAAAATAGGGCCAAAAAAGGCCAAATTTAACAAACTAATTGAAGACCTCATTGGTTATATGAAAAAAGGGTATCCTTCATGAAAACAATTCTCATTTGATCGCGATATGTGCAATGCTCTATTATTAAACTAAAATTTAAGTGAAAAAATTTAAAAGATCCTTGTTTTATTCGATCGTTTGTTTGACAGCTCATTATATATAATTTGAAAAGTGTAATATCAAAAAATATTTAATAATCAATTAGCATCAATTAATTTAAGTAAATAAGTTATTAAAAATTGCTCTAAAAGTCATTACCGAAAATAAAGCCGAAGAAAGACCAAAATTAATCTAAGGCCAAAAGAAAATTCCTAATGCCAAGGGCTTTGAAAAAAGGCCAAATCGCCATAATTTGACCTTAAAAATGCCAATATGGCAGCCCTGGATTGGATATCATTATCTGCTGCATCTGCCTTCTGGCGCACACAAGCTCCCGGTCACTGTCAACTAATGAGGTTAGAACCGGTCTTCACCCCCCCCAAACACATACACCTGTCGGCTTTTCAGAAGGATCAAATGTATGAATCAGCTCTTTTCCTCTGTCTCTCCCTGCCGATGTAGTTAACTCTTCCTCTGGGTATCCCTTGCTAGCTGGGCAAAATGTTGTAATATGAGTAAAGCTCCTCTTGCATTTCAAAAGCAAAATTATTTATTTAGGATTATTAGTACACAGAAATTTTGTTTCATTCCCTAGATAAGAGATATGCCAAATTTTATACAGATATTTTAAATAGAATTTTCGCGTTTGAAAAATAAAAATGGATGAAAAAAGTATACATTTCAAAGAAAATGAGCTTAAAGTTTATATTTTTGGATATGCACTAAAAAATGGTTTTTCTTCCATACTTCCCAGTTTTGTGGGAATTTTTTTCTTTTTCTCCACCTAAGTTAATTTTTCATTAATTTAAACTTTTTGATTTTTTCCCCTTGTTTTGAGGAATGACGTTAGAGTTTGCCCGACCGAGGGGCCCGATTTTCCCGACGGGGGGCGCGATCTGCTGTACGGGGCGACGAGTGTGATGAAATTGGTCTCAAATTTTTGCCAGATTATTATTTATCAACTACAGTTGAATACCCCGTACAAAAATTTTCCCCGACGCGATACAAAAATTTTCCACTACGGGGGGGGGGGCTAGGCCCCCTATCCCCCTCTGGTGCCACCCCTGCTTGTTTCTAGTGTGTTTTTATGATGATCTGCAAGAAAACATCCAACAACATATTTGAATATTTCTTCAGTCAACTAATTTAGCATTCATCTAATTCAGCATGCTGGCCAATTGAACGATCGCAAGTTTTGTTTATCGACGAAAATTACAGCATTAGTGAAAAATGAAGATACTTCAATGATTTAATACAACCAAAGTTTGCAAAAATTCCGTGAAAAAAAAGAAGTCATTCTGAAAATATCCTAAAACATTATCTGGTGAATGTTTTTAATAGCTTGTGAATGTTAGATTTTTTTATGTGAGATTTGAAGTGTTTTCATTACTATTAGGTTTGCGAGTGAGGCATTTTATGTGTATATAAATCATTTAGATGGTTGTCATAAGTTCGAAAGCTATGGATGCATTTAGTTAGGTTTGTAATAAGAAAATGGATGAATCCTTTATTTTCAGAGTAAGAATATCTGCAGCTGTTAAATTTTATTATTCATTTATTTACTAAAATTAGCTGAAATATGAACCTTCCAGCTAGATAAGTAATGCAATTACTGTAATAACTCATAGAATCTTCTGTGACTTTAATAGTTAAAAAAAATAATACAGATGTATTCTTTTTAGCCAAGAATTTATTATTTTAGATTTGTTTTTACAGTTTATTCATGCTACAGTTTTTCCCTATGCGTGTTATTACGAGCATAAAATATAATTTACATTTTAGGATTTCACTAGGCTTTTGACGTACTTTGAATGTGAATGAATGATTTGGATGGCTGTTGTGACTTGTATATTTTTTGCGTATATTTAAGCTCTGCATTTCAAAAGAAATTTTAAATTTTACTAAGTTTAGAGTAGAAACCTCTAATGTAATCAATTATATTCCTTTATGTGTTTCAAGTAGCTTAAATAGGACTTCATAATTAGTTAAATAATACGAGGGTAAGTCATTAAGTAAGTCACAAGAGATAAGAAAAAAATAACACTGCTCCGCAAAAAAAAAAATTTTTGAGCCCTGATACCATTCCTTCTGATTCTTATGTAAAATGACCTCCTAAATCCAAATATGGACCCTATTTTGCCCCATCACCCACCGTTTTCTCTGCTCGCCCCCCTCCATTTGTATCATTGTTCGGTAATTTTATGCCCATGAATTTGATTTAGAGGGGGGAAGCATTATTTTAACCATTAAATGTCTTCTGAGGGGCTACAGAGGTGAAAAAATATGAACATTTGTAGCAAGGGGGAGATTTGGGGGATTTTCCCCTTTAAATTAAAATAAATCAATAAAAATTATCGTTTTTTCTGGGTTTTTCGCAATTTTTTCACTTATTTTCTACATATTCCAGCTTCCAGCCCCTCACCCCATTTCCTCACCCAAACACTCCAAATAATAAAAATATATAGCAACAATTTTGGCTAAAAGCGTGTGAGGAGGAGAGGTCCCGAAGCCCTGACAAGAAAGTTTGGAAGATTCACTGTACAACGCTGCCGCTATTTATTTTTATCACTGTTCTGTAATTTTATGGCCATGGATTTGATATGGAGGGGGGAAAGGATTATTTTAACACTTAAATTTAAAAATAAAAATATAATAAATAATAATAATAGATAATATAATATATAATAAATGTCATTTATAATATAGTACCTTCATCTGGTGCTTGCTATCCTCTTGTACCCTGAAGTAGAAGTTTTTCGTACCAATGACCAGCAGTATTCTGCCAACATGCTCGCATTCCACTTCCCTGCAAATCTCCTCTCGAACTGAGCAATGTCTTGATGGAACGGTGGGTGATGGGGCAAAATGGGGGTCATATTCGGATTCAGGGGGTTATTATACATGTGAATTTGCAGGAATGGTGACGGGGCCGATTTTCATGCAGAGCAGTGTAATTTACCATGATAATCACTTGGAAACAATTTTATTTTTCAACGTAATTTCCACCAATGTTGATACACTTATCCCATCGTTTAATCAGCGCCCCAATTCCCGCTGCATAAAATTCTTTGGGTTGTTGTCTCATCCACAGCAGGACTTAGTGTTGAACGTCGTCATCATCTGCAAAGAGTTTGCTTCCAAGAAGTTGTTTTAGTGGACAAAACAGATGAAAATCGCTTGGTGCTAAGTCTGGTTGGTCAGTGCTACAGCATCTACCTTACAGCCCTCGTATATTATTATTGTATTTTAAACTAAAAATATGCATGTGCAAAATAAAAGAAAAATCTCGATTAAATAGCATATAATTTAGAGCAGTGGTGACGAACTTATGACTCGCGGGTCAGACCCTGACCCCCGAATTCTTTTTAAATGAATTTGTGCCCGTCTAAGACTGTCTTTTAGCCTGCAAGCCATATCTCAGAACTGATTGCAACAGATTTACTCGCGAAAGATGCAATACAAAATCTTATGCACATTTTTTAGCATAATTTACAACAATACTTTTCAATGTTGAAACCCAATTCAATCCGTTTCATTATTTAAAGAAATATTTAATTGCCTGTTTCTCTTTAATTGTTTGAATTTGAAGTAATATTCTTATACGATCATCCGATTTGCTCGTTCAATAATGAAGCAGAAAAAAGGGGCGGGGTTATTTTAAGTTCCACCCATCGTTACAGACATCTCTGGACTATTCTATTATAGATATTTTATATCATAAAAGAGAAAAAAGACGAACGAAAATGTTAAAAATCAAAGCATTATTCCCTAATGTCAAATTTATATATAAGAAAACATTCCAAGTGGGCGTTGGCTGTTGATTTACAACAAAAATTGTGAAACAAAAAGGAAGGATAATTTTTTTTAGAGGATTTTAAAAAAGAGAACAAAGAAAAAGGTCAACTTCCAAATTATCGGAATCCTTTTTACGACACTTTGCCCTCCTGTTTCCCAGTTACTTCTCTCACTATGGGCTAGTATTTAAAAAATAATGAAAACCAGCGGGAGTGGTTTCCCCTAAACTTTTTCATATACTTCCTAAGTGGAGATTCGTCAAAATCTCGAGTTCGAATTTTTTTGACGATTACAATACTTTCTCTTTGTATACTTCGTATACGAGAAAGTAAAACAAAAAAACAAACAAACCTGAAATCAAATATCTGTTGCCACGTTTCAAAAAAATATTACTTTGAAGCAGGTGCGATAAAATAGGCAATGCAATGAATACTAAAGCGAAAATTCTGCTTTGGAATTGAATTCCGAAGAAAACAATTTATACTACCACAACCGTAACAATTGCAAAAGCGTGTGAATAAAAGATTTGCTGAAATAATGAGATCGGTTTGATTTACAACAATAAAAAAATTGTTAGCAATTGATGTTTGAAAACATTATTTATTGTTGTAAATAAAATTTACAACAATAACAGTTTGCTACCAATACGCATGCACATGAGAATCGGATTAAAAGAAATTGAATATGCAATTTGAACGCCTCTTTTAGACGGATTTGGCCCAAACTTTTATACTAACTTACATTCATAACGATAAAACTGTGTACCAAATTTTATCCATTTAGCTAATCAAGTTTTTGAGTTATAGCGTTCACATGACCGCGGACATACAAATAGACAGACTTCCCGTTGACGGATTTTGTCCAAAATTTGATAGAAACCTACACATTATGTTGAAAGACCACATACCAAATTTCATCCCCGTAACTCTAATAGTTTTCGAGTTATCGTGTTCACAGACAGACACACACACACAGACATAATTCCAAAATTGGGTTTTTCGGACTGAGGGAGGTCTAAAACGTGGAGATTCGTCAAAATCTCGAGTTCGAATTTTTTGACGATTGCAATACTTTCTCTTCGTATACAAGAAAGTAAAAATTTGACCGACTCCTCAAAAAGTTTCCCCATCACTCTTTTAGACAGTCATTCTAACTAACACATTTTTAGCAATTGAATGTAAACATCTAATTTTTTAACTTCATTAGGTAAAAAACATTAAGCTCATTTTCATCATGTGAAATTATTATTTTTAAAATTATTAATTTTTTTAATTGTAGTTATAATTATTTATTAAGGGGTCGCGGTGGCCTTGTGACCAGGTCTCAACTTCGGTGCCGGTAGGTACCAGGCTCGAAACCCGATTCCACTGAAGATCAGCCGTGTATGTGGCCCTGCAGCACGTAGGCGGCCAAACGTCCTTGCAATGATGACGTTCGGAAGCTTGGAGAGGGGACTACCAGCTCAGGTGTCGTCCTCTTCATCTGTCTGTGATTGACCTGTTAAGGGGCGCGCCTGAGCAAATTTTACGACAAGAGGGATTTTTCAGGCCTTGTTCTTACATTCGGAGTGAAAACTGTCTGAAGGTCATTGCTATTCCTTCTCTTCAGGATTAAATGGGTTTGTCCGAGTTTCAAGGTGATTTCATACTATTTTATGCTTCTTCTGTAAAAATTACGACGCGCGCTCGCTCGTGTAATTTGAAAGTTTTTTCATGTCTTAACGTTTCAGTTTGATAATAGTATATCCAGTGCGCATTACAGCGATTTAATATTTCATTTTACATTGTCAAAAATGTTTATTATGTTATAATCCTGCCAATAATCCACCAAGCAGAAGAAATTTCTTGTCACACCTCAGTCTTATGAAAACACCTCACTACTCGAACCCAAAAAGTCTGATCATTACCATATGACTCTACAATGTCTTTAAATCTAAATTATACATTACTACTTGAACCAGCGGGGGTGTTCTCCCCTGAACTTTCTCGTATACTTCCCCAAAAAGGTGCCGTTTCCGCTTTCCCGGCGTGGCTAAAAAAATTCGAACCTACTGTTACCAAGAATCCAATGACTATCAGAAGGTTTCTCATTATAGTGATTGAAAAATATCTAGGTTAAGAATCAAATTCAAAGAGATGCGTACCGAATAAAACACATGTATCACACACTTCCACTCTTACCGACTCAAGGACAAACTGACGTAATTCGCTACTCCGTAATGAAATTCAGTTCCGTTCCTTTCGCGTGCGCAGAAGATTGCTTCCAGTACGCATGCGCGTCTCTTCAAAAGTAAATTATACAGACCGACAGACAGTCAACCCTTTGACGGATTTGGCCCAAAATTTTATACGGACCTACATGCATGACTACAAAACCGTGTACCAAATTTTATCCATCTGGCTATTCAAGTTTTTGAGTTATAGTGTTTACATGACCGCGGACATACAAACAGGCAGACTTCCCTTTGACGGATTTTGTCCAAAATTTAATAGAAACCTACAAATTATGTTTAAAGACCACATGCCAAATTTTATACCTGTAGCTCGAATAGTTTTCGAGTTATCGTGTTCACAGACAGACACACACACAGACATTATTCCAAAATTGTGTTTTTCTGACTCAGGGAGGTCTAAAGAGCGGAGATTCGTCAAAATCTCGAGTTCGAATTTCTTGACGATTACAATACTTTCTCTTTGTATACTTCGTATACGAGATAGTAAAAAGCAAGTGAACAGTAACCAGCATTGAAAAAAAAAAACCTTGTGGTTTATGTTTGAAAGAAATAAAACGACTATCAAAATCCATGAAATACAGTAGATGCAATAAATAGTATGTATAGACTTGTAAGCGTCGCTCTCTGGCAAAAATTCAATGTTTCGAATGCGAGGACAGTGATAAGAAACTAAAAAGAAAGTCATTGTTATACAATCTTAGTTGGTATTATATTATTTTTTTATTATATAATGCTTAATACTTTTTACTTTCTCGTATACGAAGTATACAAAGAGAAAGTATTGTAATCGTCAAAAAATTCCAACTCGAGATTTTGACGAATCTCCACGTTTTAGACCTCCCTGATTCCGAAAAACACAATTTTGGAATTATGTCTGTGTGTCTGTCTGTGTGTGTGTGTGTGTCTGTGAACACGATAACTCGAAAACTATTAGAGCTACGGGGATGATATTTGGTATGTGGTCTTTAAACATAATTTGTAGGTTTCTTCAAATTTTGGACAAAATCCGTCAACGGGAACTCTGTCTATTTGTATGTCCGCTGTCATGCGAACGCTATAACTCAAAAACTTGATTAGCTAAATGGATAAAATTTGGTACACAGTTTTATCGTTATGAATGTAAGTCCGTATAAAAGTTTGGGCCACATCCGTCAAAAAGAGGCGTTCAAATTGCATATTCAATTTCTTTTAATCCGATTCTCATGCGCATGTGTATTGGTAGCAATCTGTTATTGTTGTAAATTTTATTTACAACAATAAATAATGTTTTCAAACATCAATTGTTAATAATTTTTTTATTGTTGTAAATCAAACCGATCTCATTATTTCAGCAAATCTTTCATTCACACGCTTTTGCAATTGTTACGGTTGTGGTAGTATAAATTGTTTTCTTGGGAATTCAATTCCAAAGCAGAATTTTCGCTTTAGTATTCATTGCATTGCCTATTTTATCGCACCTGTTTCAAAGTAATATTTTTTTGAAACGTGGCAACAGATATTTGGTTTCA